>JASGXE010006348.1:0-20468 GCA_030068105.1 Sinentomon sp. SZTP_YWyxl
CAAAATCGATTTTCGTGCCACTTTTCGTTTTATCGTCTCGATCACATCGTGTGACACATCAACCGAAAGGGAATTTTAGTGCCAATAGAACCCTCCAACCCATATTTCCGTTGAAACGCTGCTGCAATTACATGCAAAACAAAACAAACGTCTCAATTCCAGGGAAAGTCTACTCCTCTCGTTCCTGGCCTATGTCATAGCCTTCTTTAAGGCCTGCTTTTATTTCCCGTTCACATTGGACAAGAATGTAAACATGTTATTTGGCAGAATTCTGGTAGTCGGCACACGAATAGAGGCTGTTGGTGCTGGACGGGGAACCTGATGTTGAGGATAATTCCTTCTCCACAAGAAGTCCCAAAGCACACTTGCCTGCCAAAAAAGCACACTTGACTGACTGTTTGCTCTGTCTGCCCCGCCGCCCCGGAAAAAAATGCACAAATGAAAATCGATGAATGTGTTGCATTCGCTCACTTGCAGCGTGGTCCTACATTTTGGGTAAATTGTTTGGCATCATCCTGACGTCCATACGAATGAAACGTATCCAGCGTCGAAAAAGGAGACAAAAGAGAAGAGTCTGCTTTGACAAGCACCAAGGAAGCAACTGGCAAGTGGCATGGCAGGCAAGAGAACGTAAAAACAAATCAGCACCGCCAGTCTCTAGCTAAAGCCAAGTGGCAATTCAGATAATCACAAAACATTACACCTTTTCGTTGCTTTGTTGGTTGCGAGTCTTTGCAATTGAGAAAGCAATGCTATGTGTAGATGATTCAGTCAAGAAAAATTTACCGAGTGAGCCTGATTGTTATTTCAAATGCTTCAAACTGACAGCACAAGTGGAAACTCTCATCTGAATAGTTATGTAGAAAAATTGCAGGCTGTTTTTTCTGAATGTACTTTTTTGTGAAGCTCATTTAACTCGCATCTGCCCGTGGATGTGTCGGCATGAAGAACTTTTAATTTTGTTAATTGAGCTTGACTTGTGGCATGAAAAGGTTAAATATCTGCCTATTTGTGTTTTTCAGGGAGGGTTCGAAAACCTAGAGATAGCTAAATCATATTACTGTCAAGTCATGAAGCTCAGTCCCAACAATATCCGAGCATTATATGGAATAATATTGGTATGTCTTTGAACAATAATTGCAAGTAGCTCAATTGGGCTTTCTGTTTTGCCAGGAGTGTACTTTGGTTCCGTTTATTCCAACACTTTGCTGCTGAAATTGTTTTGTGACAGTTGAAAACAGGATCTGCATTCCATTGTAGTTTGTTTCAGCCCACCGATGAGAGCCAGCTGTGGAATCTATGTAGGTAGTCAAATCGCACTCCTGACAAGGGAAAAAACAACAGGTGATGGAAAAGGTTTGGATCGCAGTTTTTACTGCAGCGTTCAGAAGGCAGTTCCACACCCAATTTTCTCTTTTATCCCACTGTGTTTCCTGTTCAAATTAGGAACATTTCACTGACAAATATATGATATTACCTTGCTTGTTCTCTTGCTGTAAGGGTTTTAGCGATAAATGGCAACTGTTATTCCCGCTGCAATTTTCCTTTCCCTCGTCATTGCAAATGAGTTGGAAAGGTGGGGTTTTCTGAAACAGCTGGTATTTGGTTTCGATTTTCAAAGTTTCCGTAAAGGGCCAAATTTTTTCCTGGTTAATTCCGGCCAAACTGAAGTGTCCTCTCCAGACTCCAATAATTATTTTGGGAAAATGTCATTTTGTGCATGCATCATCCCTCGATTTCACTTTCTTTTTTAACTTGGCTTGTTACCTACGCTTCCAGATATTCAAAGATGAAACTCCTGAGCATTTGTGGTTCAAACCTCAGTCTTCTTTATCGGTCACGCAGACACAAAGTTATGTCCGAACAAGTCAAACACCACCTACACTTTCGTGGGTGGAGACCATCTGATGCTGAAAAACCAGAGAACAATCAGCATAGAATCCACATCTTAATTACTTAAAGGACCCCTTCAAGCTGGTGGTCGAGTTGTCAGAAATGGACAGATTTTAGGTTTTGTGTTTTCAAATGGCTTTTATAAATTTTGGGAGTGTTTCAAAAGTGCATTCGTGAAAAAATGTTGCCTTCGTGGCTTGTGTATTTATTTTTCATGGATTTAGCTCATTTTTACAAAGACCATCACCTTTTTATCTTTATTTCCTTTCAGACCACATCAGCTTTGTCAAGTAATCCCAAATGTCCCACACCAAAGAAGAATGAATATTCTAAGCTTGCAATGGCTGCAGCAAAACAGCTTTCCGAGAAGTATGTCTTTTTCTGTAGATATTTTACTTTTTCTTATTGTTGGTTGCCCACTCGCTGGCCTTTCCATTTATTCGTATGTGTCCTTTGCTGCAGATTAAAAAAAAATCTAGTGTGGCCACACAAATGGAAATGGAAAGTTCCTCATGCAGCAGGAGATATCAGTATGTGGGTCCATTAAGCCTTTTCATGCCTGGCTGCAGCAAAACAGCAAACAGTGCACTGTGCAATCATCCCTGGCACTCATTAGAACGAGCAATGCCTGCATTTGTGTAGAGACCAACATGATGCCATGTGGCACAAAAACCAGTGCCCTCATGGGGGGGGGGTACAAAATGCTGCGGGCATTATTGAACAAAGTGATAATAAAACCATCAAACTGCATTGTGCAAACTACCTGCGCTGCAATTGTCTCTTAAGCTGCAATAAGCTTCTTGTGGCAGGCTGCATGAAATATCCTGGTGGTTCGCAAGCAACCTGTGTTGCGCAGCTTGAGCACCACTGCTCTAAGTCTATGAATACTTAGGTAAAGATTTAGCGATAGAAAAATCACTTTTTTGAGAGTGATTTTTAGAGTTTTTAAGTTTTTTAGTTTTTATTAAAGTTTTTAGAGAGTTTTATTTTCATTCTTGACAGTATGGTGTCATAATCGTTCAAGAATTCTTGTCAAAATGATCAATGCATTAAATTGGGCTTTTTTGTTTTGCATTTCAGGTATGCTGAAAATGGCAAGAAGCTGTTTTGGAATCAGGTGTCTTTTGTGCAATCACTCATGGGATCACTGCAAATCACTGCAGCCTGATGTTTGTCTTCACTTTTCTTTTTGTTCAAGTTAACAGATGTCTTTTTTTTGTTAGGCATGTAAACGAACTTGTTAAACTTTAAAAAAGTGCTTTTGCAAATGTTTATCATAGATTCATGTCTCCATTGATCATTTGGTCACGTGTAAAATTTAATCCCACCGGGGCTGAATGCATTCCATTTTGTGCTTAGATTGCGCATTTTCCATAACTTTATTATGTTTTCACACCCAAGGGCGTAAAACGTATCGAGTAAAATTATCCGAACTGAAAGCTAGATTGCATGAATTGTAACAAGTTGCAAGGCTGTTTGCTTCAGAGTACAAAGTTTGTGTGTGGATTTAACATAACCAAAACATCTTCCTCGGCTGCTTTACAACATGTCCCTCTCATTTGTCACACATGCAGTCAAACAGGAAGAAAGTTAGGTATTTATTGTCTGATCCATTGCTGCAATGGAGCGGAACCGCATCTTGGCTTGTCATTGTTGATTGGACAGGGTCTGACAAAAGTCTTGGGACAAAAGAAAGTTTGAGTTTAGTCTGAAGCAAGCAAATGCACTCGTCTGCTTAGATTGTACTCTGGATTTGCAGGTTCTGCAACTAATTCTTTTGCAAAATGCGAAAATGAAAAATGCAAGCATTGCATAGATCCTGCATCTTTTCCAAAATATTTTTGTATTACATTTGGTGAATACTCTGCAATATTGCACAGCCCATATTTCCCAACATTGCCTCGGTATTGGACGAAAATCATTATTTGCCAGCATCATGCAAGCAGCATTGTGATATTGTACAGCAAGATTGTGCCAGTGATACTGGACAAAATTGCATATGCACTATGCAGACAGGGAACTAATGTCTGATGAGTGATGAGTGATGACTAGGGAATGTTGAAATAAAAGTAAAATTTGACCCTTGGGGAATTGATCGATGGTTTTCTGAGTTTTGTTCTGTGCAAAACCACTGTTATTTTGTATGCAAGAAGAGTCGCCAGACTACAAAAATAAATCTTCTGGTGGCATGGTTTTTTCCTCTCTTCAGTTCAGAACAGAAGCTGAAAGCTGTCACAGATCTGCTCTTGCCCAGGGATGATTGCAGATGTGATAAGAAGGCTGAAGGAGTTTGAAGATCTGTTTTCACTTTTCTACGTAGTATGATATATGATATATGATGATTTTCTACGTAGTATGATAACAAACGATGGGTCCGGTTGAGGGATACATACTGGGAGGGCAATTGCAAACAGCAAGATTCTATGGACAATCTTAAACACTTACCAGACAATTTAAAACACATGCCCTCCTGTGTACAGGGTGGTCGAGATGGATGACATTGGTGAATTTTTTTGTTGGGATATTCGTTTGCCATTTTTTGATGTACTCCTTCCTTCTTTTATTGGGTCAAGAAATTTTCCAAATGAAGGAACCCAACCTAACCTAACATGTTTCTATTTTGATAAAAATTGTGTCCAAAGGATGGAACTGGCCCATGTCATCTATTATGTCTTGACCACCCTCTACTGCAGGTTACACAAGTTTTGAATTATTGTCCTTTTTCATGTTTTCGATTGTCTCCTTAATATGAAATCTTGTTTTGAATTGTCCGGTGTTTCAAATTGTCCCTTCCATATGTATCTCTCTCTCAACCAACAAACAATTATTTTTGCTGCAGGGCCAATTGCTTCTGACTTTGTCCAGGAGAAAAGCAGAGATGATGTGTCCCGGGGGACAAAAATGTAAGTACATAGGTACATCACATCACAGACACAACAGCTGATGTGATGTGGCTCTCTGGTGTAAATCTGGAATATGCCAGAATCATCGAAACTTTGTTTATGACACAGGAAAAGGGAACCGGAAATTTTCGGGGAAAAGGTCAAATTCATGAAATTTTGTTGTAAAACACGAATTTCGTGTCAATGACTCAATTTCATTTCTTATCGTGGTGTACTGTAAATGAGTTAGTATTTCATCAACGAAGAAATATCGAAAAGAGTGAAAAACTAACATTTCATTTTTTCGTAGGTACCTACTCATTCCCTTTTTGCGAAATTTCTTGCGCTCCTGATGACTAGTACACCAATGTCCTATGACTGTTAAAATGCCTGGGGCAATCTTATGCCAATATTGATTCTTATTTTCCTTTGGTTGCAACATCAGACGTAAATCCAATTGACCAGCAATTTAGTTGCCGACCGTAGGCTTGAACGTTCCATAGACATTGATGTTCTGAATCTGTGAGTGAAATTTGGCCAAGGAATTCAATAATAAAGTGGCAAAATGCATCTCGGCCCTCAGTTTGGAACCTTTGACCAATGGGACCAATGTCTGGGGGACGGCGGGAAAATTTGAAAAACTGGCTCGAAGGCTTCCTTGGCCTTGGTATTCTGGATCTTTTTGCCACATTTTGGCTTTAATTGCTGCACAGAAATACTAAAAACTTGACTAAGAAAACGAAAAAAAAAAATCATTTGAGCAACCCTGATTTCCTGGTTTGAATTTGAATGTAGCAGTATGTCTATCTTATTCGATTTTTGCAAGGCTGGCCAAAAGGAGTTTGTTTTGGATGCTTACAAAAGTTATTGCATGGAGATTGTGTTCTATCACGGATGCTTTGCAGAAGGTCAATGTTTTCGCCTTTCCATGTTGATGGATGCCAGGTATGGGGATGGAGTGGTTGAGAGAAACAGCCTTGCTATTTTGGCCATGGATCAACAGAAATAAAACAATTTTTTCATCTACCTCCTATGCAAGTGATGAAGGTTTGTGCTGATCTTTAAATTTGTGGTGGCTGGTTCACTCGTGTTTGTTGTCTTGGGATTCTGTTGCGATTTGCAAATTCACTTCAAGTACATTCTCATAATTATTCGAAGCATATTCATTAGTTGCATGTAAAGTATTACATTCGTTTACTACATTTTTAGATTACAAAAAATAAAAAATAAAGTCAATTTTCGAATATTATCGGTGGTGGTTTCATTTTGTGTTTTTCACACACCATGGAATCACACACCTCGGCAAATCACCCAGCAAAGTTTTGATTGGGTGTGTTGTTTTATTTTTTGCCTGTGCAAAAGACATAATCGCAACCAAGAATTAGAAAACTCATGGCGTGATGACAATATCTGATGCAGCAAACTTGACTGGCTACGAAAGAAAGGCTATGTGGCGTGCAAAATTTTCTAATTCTGGAAATCACAAAGAAAACGTGCAACAACAATTTCTGGATTCGTCATTGCGTGTGTCCAGTCATTATTCTTGTACCAATTGAGGGACTCTTTTGGAAACAGCGGATTGATTTTTGTGATTTGGTATCACAATCCTCCATGAAAAACAGGCTGTAGTCTCAAGGAAATGGCTCTTGCCGTGAGGGGGTCAAAATGGTCTCCCGCTGTTAGATTCCTCTTGTCGCAAAATCATTAATGTGGTTTCTTGTCACAGTAACGGCATGATATTGGGCCACCCAGTCCCAAAAGGATGGATATAAAACAACAGGAGCCTATGAAAAGTTGTCTTTGAAAGTGCTTCTCAAATTGGAAGCAACATGGCCAAATCTGATCCCAGACCAGTCAGTCCATTCGGGATCAAAGCAATGCCCCAAGTCAATACTTGCAATTCTTTACATTTTGGCCAAAGCTTGAATCACTGAGATATGGTGACACCTGTTTCAGCCAAAAAATCATAAGCTTCACGAACAGTGACGTGGGAACGGATATTGTCCCGTCTCCTAATGCAGATTGCACTGGTTTGGACTCACGATTTGAAGTTGTATCCAGTTTGGACATTAATTTCTAAATCATATTTTTCACAGGTGCCTGTTATCCATCCTTGGGGCTGTGTGGGCCAATATCAGGCCGTAACAACAACAAGAAACCAATTCGAGGATCCTGACAGTGGGAAAAGTCATTATTTGGTCTTCGTTGACGTTGAAGTCATAATGTCGAGGCAGTGTCTGAAATGGCCAAGTCAAATTAGCTCCTTGAAAAAAAGCAATAGCGCATGTGTGAGTAGCTTTCACGAGCTTTCATGAGAGGATATGACAAAAAGTTATCCTTGAAGATTTCTTTCCATATCCTCTCTTTATTTGGCCTGCAGCTCTTATGGGCTGTCAGGGAGGTGGTTTTTTCTCCGGTCCGTTTTAACCGGTTTTTCCACCTTCCCCCAGGGCGGCGCTATATGTGAGCGCACAAACCCTGGTTCCCAGCTTCGGCTGGTTCAAATCTACAAAAAAAAAGCAATAGCGCAGTCAAAGTGAAAAGAATGAAAAAATTTGGCATCGAAATCTAGAGAACAAAGCAGGTGGAGTGATATGACTTTTTGAACGCACCTCGTATTTCCAGAAATCTGACGTAAAAATTTGTCATTTTTGCGATGTAACGACCAATCTGGAGTGTTAAAAATAAAATTTTGCAAGGAAGTTCTTCATGAGTCCTAATAAATTCAGAGCCCGATTTTAATCAAATCGGGTAAGAAATTCTGAATAAAGGCTGGCAGAGGAGCCATGATTTCACCTATTTCGAATTTCTATTTGGGGCCAACTGCAGGACATGTGAACACACATTCTTTCCCATTTTTTAAAAAAAAAAACTACACATCCATAAATTTGAAAAAGGGTGCGGGCCTTTCTGAAAATGAAAGCACGTTAACCATGGAAAAAAAGCTAACTGCATGCCTGAACGTATCTCAATCCCGCCCAGTCTTCACAAAATTGTTTTTGCTGCCAAGGCAAATTCAAATCAACTGCAATGCAAATATTCAAGTTTGCCACCGAATGACCATTGGTGCATGAATGACTTCTGGATCACACTGTTTTCATCAACATGGTCCAAGTTCAACCTTTTTTAAAATCAATGGCCTCAGGTTTCTTTCAATCTCTGCGTGGGCAGGCAAAGGGTGTTTGTGTACAAGAGTACCCCATGGCATTTTAAACAGAATGGTGTTGCCACATTACATTGACGATGGCAGGTAAAATAAATGATGTTGTATGTCATGTGTTGTGACTCATTAATAGGAGCTGGTTGAGCACTTGGTTTTACTATTTTAATCCTGTTTTGAAAATTCAATTTTTCAAATTGACATTTACGAAAGAGCAGTTTGTCGCATTTTTTTCATAACTTCGGTTTCACCCTTTTCCTCGGTTCGTTCAGGTCGTTGAGTGCATCTATCATTCTCCTTTTGACATTTCAATCAATTCTGGTATATCATCGATGGTCTTGCCCTCTGTGCATATTGGCCGAAGAATTCGAATGTTCACCATTCCTGAAAACATCAACAATTGATTATTCAAACATGTTGAATTCAAACATGTTTTCTCCAGACATCCATTTGCGCCATGGCACTGTTTGCTTTTGAAGTGCCTCAGTGCCTAGAATTTCTCTGCAGATTCAAGCCATCTTTGAGCTGCAGTCTCTGGAAGCTGATAAAGGAGGGGGCTATTTATCTCTCTCTTGGCTGGTTTTTTCCACACCTCCAGCACGGGTTCATAAATGATTAAAAAGCTGTTTCTCAAAATTTGCATTACCTCTTCCATACTTTTTAAGCCTATTTTACAGCTCATTTGTTGTTCTTTGCTGTGAAAGCCAATTTAATTGGCAATTTGCACGAAACAGCGACGCTGAAATTTTGCAAAAATCTCAATTCACAGAATTTTTCCCCATTGTTTTCAAATCATTCAAATTTGACACTTGTTTCCTATGAACAGAAAGACGACATAAAAGATCACAATGCTGGTCACAAGAAGAAACCATGCCCTTTACTTCACCATTAATCAGCATTCAGCAACAGGATGGAGAGAACTTCAAACATAGAGAGGGTTACAGGTTGATTGTTCGCGGTTACATTTTTGCCTTGGTGGTGTGGTATTATTTCTTGTAACAGTTGACTTTCCACCTCAAAACTGAATAAAGGATTACCAAGTTTTTACTTGCTCCATCAGCCTCTATAATAGGTCAACATTTCCCACTACTTTATTCATGTTCAACATTAAAAGGATGTGTGTGATCCAACTATCATTGCCACTAATTGGAAGCTAGTCCAGGGTTTCCTCCAATCTATTTTTTTTTTTATAGAAAAGCTTTGGCTTTGGGGTCAAAACTCTCGTCAATGGCCCTTCCCCTTGCAACTCCAGTGGGACTGTTCCCTAGTGGACTTGCACCATCCCAGACTCAACTTTGGCAAGTTGTTGCCCAAACAGGCACGAATATTGGTAAACAAAAAAGAAAAAACTCCAAATTTTTAAGGAACAGAACGCAAAATAGAATAGACAAAAAGTTAATGCCACTCAGGCTGAAAACCCATATTCGGGTTGGAGAATTTTTGCAGAAAACTCTGGAAATGATGTCATTTTTGAAAAAAAAAGATGAACACCTGGTGAATCCATCGGACAATTATAATTTTTCCGATAAGATGATCTCATCCCCAATGGTCCCCAGGAAATGATTATTATGGATTTGAGAGCCGATCTATGGTCTGTTGCCAAATGAGAACCCCGTCTCTTTGCAGCTCCAGATTTCCCCAAAGTCAAATTGCACATTCGAACATTTTGTTGCTGCTCTTCTCTTCTGTGAAAGAGAACTGGACAAAAGTCCTTATTTCTATCTCCTGAGTACCGAGGGATTTTCAACGGTTTCTGAAATTTCTTGACTCTAAAATTGTTGATCAGCACACATGCAAAATGCAATTCAGTTGAGCGCAAGGGTGTTACAAAAATTATCTGGATGAAGCAAGTCCAGGACAAGTGCGGTCAAGGCCGATGCTGCCTCTTCTCACCGTCGTGGATTAGTTCGATGACCACTACACTAACCTGGGCTTCTCCTGGGTCACATCGGAAAAACCATTAGTCCGATTCACGATGCCCAGCACGGTGCCCCTTTATTTTTGTCAGTGCCCCTTCATTGATCGCATTGAAGATATGACTTTGCCATGACTTTCCTTCTGTATTATTCACGTTAACAACGCGTATTTCCTCTTGATTTATCTATATTCGTAGGTGTTCTGGTTTTGTCCTTGTTGACTGAAATTATTCTTTCATTTTCCAGACGGAAGTCTGGCTCCGTGATTGAAGCCATTGCTTGATCTGAGAGTGCTTGATCTGAGACCGAGGACTGTCGCCAGTTGAATGTGTCAGTTCAGAGGGAAAAGAGGCAGTTGCCAATGAAGAGCACCATGTTTGCCCAATCGAAGTCACGAACAACCCAGGAGGTTGGCTGATGAGAATTGTTTCTGCAACATTTGAAAAGGAATTGGAGATTGTGCATACTGGTGTCCTGGCATTTATTGGGGCACTGATGTGCAAGCAAAAATCTGATCTGCCAGCCTCCTCTCAGCTACAATCATTGACTTGTTCGTGACTTTGAATGGACGACCTGGGTGCTCTTCATCAGCAACTGTATCTCTTCCCTCTTTGAGAGGCGCATCCAGCCGGCGACACCCCAAAAAGATCAAGCTGTCTCCCATCACCACAACTGATATACGGCGATTTTTTTTCAGACTTTTGTTGCACGGGGCAATGTAATTCCCCATTCCGCATGCGCCGCAAAACACATTACACGAAGGTTAGGAATGCATTTAACAGCGCGAACCAGATGGGGAATAACATTGCCCCGTGCTTCAAAAGTCTGACAAAAATCTCCAATGGCGCGTGTATTTTGAATGTCCGAGTATTTTGATTTGGATTACGAATTGACCAAGTTTAAACCGAAAGCAAATTGGTGTTCTGAGCTGACTTCAAAAATTTCCTTGTTTCAATCACAGAGCCAATCTTGGCCTGGGAAAATGAAATAATCTCAGTTAACAAGGGCAAAAACTAAAACACCTAGCGAAATCAAGAGGAAATGGAAGTGTTCACATGAACAATGCAGAAGGTACACCATGGTAAAGCTTAGATCTTCAAAAAAAGGAACACTGACAGAACTCAAAAACCGCCCTTCGTATTGGATAACAATTGTATTTACCGTGTAAATTACCCATTTTAATTCCTTTGTACTCAAGTTACCTTTTCTAATATCCTTTGGTGTGGTGTCTGAAATGAAGTGATAGCTCCCTATCACAGCTGGAATAATTGGTATTTGACATTTGACTGCCATGTGGAATGCACCCTTCTTGAAAGGAAGCAGGATTTCTTTTTTGTCCTTGTTTCTTGTTCCTTCAGGGAAGACGAACAACTTCACCTGCAAAAGAAAGAACGAAGGTGGTTTTGGTGTAGGTAATGGCTTTTCTCTCTTCAGAGTGCGGTTTTAAATAATTATTCCATATTTTTCATTCATGCTCTTTCCTTCAGGATTTTCATGGATTTTTTTGTTCACTTGAACACTTGGCAAAAATTCTGAAACCATCTTTGTTAGCGCAACTGAAGAATTCGACTGCGGATTGATTTCAGAGGGAGTGAAAAGTCTGAAAACTAACCTGATCAAAATGATGCATTGTGAAAACACATCTCTCAACTCTGCCTTTTCGAAACCTACCGAAATCGCAGGTTGCACTGATGTCATTTTTGTGCAGACATTCTGAAAGCACAATTGATCAAAGGCAAACTCGAGAGCGAATTTTGTCAGCTGCATCGGTAGTTTTGTGGTCAAGGCACTGGAACACTGATCCGACGCAAAACCGAATTAAATTCCAACGTCATAAAATCCTGAAGATCTGGAATCCCCTGCAGAAGAGAAAGATGTTTTCTCAAGGCATCCACAGGCGCATGTGACCTCAGCTCAAAAAGTTACCTTTTGTGAAGCTTTGTCACTTTATTTACTAAAAGTTTCTAAAAATACAAAGGTCAGTTTCCGAATGCTAAATTTGGTTCTATTCTTCCTCAAATTATTTTCATACATCCTTGTCACCCATGAGTGAAATATGCGGTGTGAAACAAGATCCGTATGTCATTCATTTTTTGGCAAATGTTTCAATTCAGTGATAGAAATTGGTAATCTGACCAGCGTCCGTCCACTCTACCAACCCTTCTCCTGTCTGCGTTTTTTTATTGAAAATACTTGTTTGTTTTTTCCAAAAGCCATGATTGCGTGGGGACAGCATCTTTTTTAGCTCTGCAAAATTTAAATTTGTTCTGTAGAACTGAATTCTTGTGGATGCATGAAGTGCTCTCCGACCCCCCCCCCCCATTTTGACGAAATTCACCCCAAAATGCCCAAAATTGGCTCACCTCTACCTACATTCGTTTCAAAATCAACGTGGAACAATCAAATTTTCAGAACTAATTCCTTGTCACATTGGAACAAAAGATAAACATGGGTGAAATGCTCTCCGACCCCCCGTTTTGGTATCATGGGCTTTTAAACCTCCAAAATGGGCCAATTCTTCCGAGAAAGTAGAGAGACGTTTTGCGCCTTTCTTCTCGGTTGAGCAACAGAGAGATTTCCAATTGTCGGGGGCACAGAGAGCAATTCCAGACACTTCTGGCTTGACTTAGATTGAAGTGACAAGGCTCATTGATTCGAAGCTTCAGGAGGTTTTCTTTCTCGGGATGGTCATCAAATATATCTGACCTTGTTTTTGATGATTTTCTCTTTTGTTGAGTTGAGTGCTTCTTTCGATGAGTCCGTGTCGTCTCTGTTTATCTGTACAGATCCTATCAGATGCAGAAAGCTGAATCTCCTCAAGAAGAACATTGACTTTTTCACCAAAAACGATAGGCAATCCGCAGGATACGCCATCATGAGCACACCTGCAATTAATCAGAAACAGTATGACGATGTGTTTGTTGCAAGTGCGAAATTCTTTGACAGGACTCGCGATTCTTCATCTGATCACGTCACTTCTGTTTGACTGCAGGACTTGTGTTTCAGTATTTTTGCGTCATTCCCTTGCACGAAGAGCAAAAAGCTGACAAAGAAAAATGCGAGAAGTCAATGATTTTCCCTTGGTTTCTTTTTCGGCTGCCAGTGTCTCCTGCGCCTGAGAATGAACCCAACAGTCATGGTGTGTTTCGGCTTGAAACAGCTGATTTTGGGTAGAAGTTCGAAATACCTGCCGACATTGAACTGAACGAGTTATCAGCACCATTGCTCTGTGATATACTTAACTCTGACCTAACCCAACCTAACCTATTCTAACGCACTTTCCCAACCCATCCTATTCTACCCACCACGTCCTCAACTTCCCATCCCATTTTGACTGCTTGAGCGTGTGTGAAAACTCTTCCAGTTCAGCTTTTTTCAGATGTCGGCTGGTATTCCGAACTGCAACCTGATTTTGTTCCGATGATGCGCTGAAAGTGACAGCGCGTATGATTGCAGGGTCTCTGCAGCACAAAGAAGTGGTACCTTCAACAGACCGTCTATTGAAGGGACTTGATTTAAGCCCTTTAGCAGGCTTGGCACAACGTCCCCGCCAAGGTAGATAGACGCGGCTCCGTTTTAAACTTCGTTAACGTAGTTAAACTTCGTTTAACTACCTTGATCCCCGCTACAGTGCAGATTTTTTGCTGCGAAATGATGTGAACCACTTCAAACTTCCCCTCAGCATTTCGTTCACAATTCGGTTGACGGAATTGGCGCGAAAGAGTTGACGGCATTGCATCATCTGTCATCATTTTTGTGCAACATTTCATTCTCTCCAGGCATATCACTTTTCAAACTATTTGAAATGTGTTGTTTGTCCAATGCGAATAGAATACTATTTCTGTTGTCCTGTTTTAATTGTGCGATGAATTTGACTCAGAATCTCTTCATTCTGTCACTGTTTTTCTTTTTCGTGGGCAGGACTGCGCAAGAAAAAAAATATGTACAAGAGAAATGGAGAGAGGGGAGAGGAGGCGAGACAGAGGTTGCGGGAGAGAAAGGGATTCAGTACTCACCGAGTGCATCCAGTTCGTGTTGGTGATTGGCAATAATCACAGCTGGTCGACATATTTTCAGATGTTCCTGACCACGAATGTTGACCTTTATGCCGAGAAGATGACGAATGGATGTTGCCAGAATTCCAAACCATCTGTGGATTTGGCAGAAGTAAAATTGGATTTGAGACAATTGCGCTGGATAATAAATTGTTTGTCTTCTCACCAGGATTGATCTGGCCGGAGGAGTTTTTGTCTGCATTGCTCAGCTCATCTAAGTTGACATTGCATCTGTTTTGCATTGGGATGGGTGCAAAGTTTGGCATCGATCTTGTGGCAACAAAACGAAGCCAAGTCGGGGCGGATGTGATCGGCTGCCTTTCTTGCAACCCGGTTCTTTCTTCGCAGCGCCAGTCTGCCTCCGGCATGCTTAAAGGGTCGATATGGATTCCGTTGTTGGTATTTTAGGGTCTACATCTCGTAGTTGTATTTTCGTGGAGTCCAATTAAATATTTGCAGCTGATCCGAAATGTTTCTCTGGATATACAGAAACCCTCCCAATATTTCATGAAAATGGGAACCTCTTAACAAAATATGCGCTTCCACTTGTTTTTTTTTTTTTTGTTTTGTTTTATTTTTTATTTTATTAATTTGTAGATCGAAAAATTGTTCTTCCCGAAATCGTGCAATCATGCATCGAAGCATTTGAAGATCCTCTTTGATGACCGAGGTCAAAATCTGATGCCTCAAAAAAGCTGATTGATCTGATTGATGCTTGCAGGTGTAGGTGGTTCACCCAACTCCAACTACGTTTTTTAATCTGCCTGCCATTTTGAGAATTTTTCCTAGACCCTTTTCGTGGAACCCGGCGTCACGAACTGCTCCTGCGTCTTTTTGTGATTTGAGTTTGTGACCCAAAAATTATGATTTTTGATGAAGACCCAAAAAATGATGATTTGATGACCCAAAATGATTTTTGCACCCAATTTTCTAAAATTCACCGAAACAACAACGGATGGGAAGAAGAATCTCGAAAAATTGGCCTGCAGAGAAGCCGCGATATTTCAACGAGAAATCCGCGAAAGTAAAGATTTCGCCCCGAAAACCTCACAAAATTGCAGGATTTCGAAGGCAGCCCGCGATCTCGCACCACTGAACATGCTTTTCTTCCTTCACGGTCTCAGGAAAGATACCTTTTGGAAGCACGGCTAGGGTCGTTGAACAATACGTCAAGGTCTCCAAGCCAGAACAAGCTCTGCCATTAGAAAAATCATGATCCGAACCTCAAGCATGCATAATTTTCGCGCGCACTGAGTTCCTATAAACCAAGTCCTGCTCCTGCATCATAACATTTTCGTCCGGAACACAAATCGCAAAAAAATGTTTAAAGGCAGCTTCCCGGCGCCAATTTCGCCAGTTGCCCAGTTGGTCAAGTGGGCGGGGTGTCGGATTCGCAAATGACCTTCTCTTGGTGTGTTCGAATCCCACCCATGGTGAAAATTCTGTGCGGAAATGTTTTCTGCATTTCCATTTTTTTCAGGTTTGGGAGGGACACCATGGTAGTCCGCTGAGACATGCTGTAAGGTGGGGGGATAGAATGAGATAGCTTTGGTTTTGGCGGATCACGGGGATCGTGTTTTGGAATCAAAGGAATCTCGTGCGTTTGGGAAATTCGCAATTCGTGTTCAAATTTTCTCCGGTTCCCCCTTTCCAAGATGATGGCAGATTCTGCAAAAGCGTGATTGCACGAGGCCAGGGATTCGAAAAAGGCCCAAACCAGAACTGGACTCCAAAATCAGCATGGCCAAATCGGAGGACTGAAACTGTATACAATAAAGAGAAAGCACTCACATTTTGAACGGCGCTATATGTGGGCCGAAATTGGTATTTCAAGGAAGTTGATTGGTCGGAAACAACTGCTAACTTGGTGACTTTGCAGGAACCTTTTTGTTAGTTGCGAATTCTAAAATAACTGTTACCAAATTCAGGTTATGACCTTGTCAAGTTCAGTACGTCACTTTCCCCTTGGCAAATATCACAAGTGTCTTTCCAAACCCCTTCTCTTTTTGGGGACAAACAACTGTTCTTTTCCTTGCAAATCCCAACCACTGAGCGAGTGCAAGTATCGACATCTACCAAGAGCATAGACAGGGCCGGCTCAACCGCATGGGCAGACTGGCATTTGCCCAGGGCGCCATGCCGCCAATGGGGCAAAAAAGGGCGCCGATTTACCCCGATTTTCTGATGCCGAACCAAACATCCTCAGATACCCAATAATGGCAAAAAAATGCTGAGGGCTGCCACGACCGCCATTGCCATTTGCCCATTTGCTGCAACACTTTTCCTGGGCCTCAAGCCTGGACAAACTGATGTGAAAAAGATCTCTCCACTTCACCTTTTTTAGTAAAATGGTGAAGTGGTTTGCTAAAAGCAACACATTCTTGTCTTGAATGTTTTTTTTCTAGTTTTCCTGTAGCAAATCTCAAATCTGCTTACAAAACTGCAAATGAAAAAATGAGCAGCAAAAAAAAATTATATTGGGGTGCCAATAAGAGACAGAGATTGTCCAGAGAAGAGGAATCAAAGCATCTTTCAGGATCTCTGAGCACATTTTAGAAGCGTGATCAGAACAGAAGCAGGATGCTAATCCTAAACTAGTGTGCCCTACGGGCCCACTGGCCCGATTAGTTGACGTTACACAACACGTGGGGCCAACACGTGGGGAAATCCCAAACCTGGGATTTCCCGGGCTAACAGGCGAATGCACAATTCACACCACATCCCCCTGACGGACAGACAGGGTTCGCACCTGGTTCAAATTTCTTTTGTGCGAATGGCGTTTTGTCTGAAAATTCGAACTTCCAAATCTGGAGAGTGCCAATTGGCTCTCTCGGGATTCAATGCAAGGCAACATGCGAGACAGCAGCAAAACGGGATCTTAAATGCGGTTGTCGCTTATCGGACTTCAAACTCCGATCCAGGCTTAAAACGTTTTTGCTATTCCTTTTGACGTTTCAAATTCTTGATAACCGAAGAAAATTCAATGGATAAAATAATCTGCTTTCGATTTTGTTCCAGGCTTTGAAGGTTGAATTGATAGCAGTCGAAAATGTCCATGTAGTTGGAAGTAGATTGTTTTTTTTTTTCAAAAAATCCACGCGAATGTTTTGTTTGCCATCTGGCTGGCCAACTGGTGAAAATTTTCTTTCTCAAAAGATTTGTCACCACAAATCATTCATTCACCCGCTGAGCTGTTTTTTTCGTGGAATGGGAGAAAATCGCACAAATCGAATTTTTCTTTCAGGAAAAATAATTTCGCCCTGGCAGGGAATCGAACCGGGGATCTTCTGCACAAATGGGCATTTCAAGAGAAGTCGCCGCAACACCTGAGCAGTGAGCTGTGAAGATCTCTGTAATGAAATTTCTCAAAAAAAAAAAATCGGTTTCCATCTGCATTCGGTGCATGCTGCATTTTTTCCAAATTCCCAACCGAGCATGCTCGGTTTCCATTCAGCATTGCCGTCAGATGCGGTCATCAATCATGACTGCTTGTCATCACGCTTCCAGAATCTTCTTCAGTGGAAATGGAGATAATGTTGCAGCACCAGCAGCAGTCGCAATGCGATCTTTGGCAGGGCAGTGGGCACATCTCTGACATTTTATAATTGAAAACAGAACAGTTCGGAGTTCCTAAGACTTGTGTTATACTTTAAATTTGGAGTGAGGTCGGGGTCCTCAAAAGGCTAGCGGGGGCCAGGGGCGCCAAACTTCATCTTTGCCCAGGGCGGCAAAAACCCTCGAGCCGGCCCTGAGCATAGATATTGCTCAGGGCCACTGCAAAAGCAAGAATGCTTACCAAGGGTCGTCCAAGATAAGTGATTCCCTCATTGTTTTCATTTGAGCCAAACTATATAGGTACTAGATCAACTTAAGTCGACACAATTTACGTGGAAAGAACATCCTTTCAGCACCAACCCAGTGCCAACACATTTAAGTGCAGCAAATAAAAGACTTTGAGTGAGCTGTTTTATAGTGTGTTTCCATCCCATGTGCAGGGCAATAGAATACAAAAAAACAATAGTATTCTATTGCCCTGCCATATGTTTGTCTCCTCATGAGTGTATCTTTTCTCTATTGAGTTTTAACCAACAAATGTTTTAACATTTCTTTTTGTGTCATTGTTTTGTCTCCATTATTTTGTTATTTCATGTTCTCACTCCGTCAGCTGCTTTTTGCCAAGGATTTGGTTAATGAAACGGGCACCTTTTTGGAAGATCAAACGGTACTTCAGTTTGGACACTCACGGCAATAACCTCACCGGCGTTCCCTAAAAACGTTTTTGATGCGTGTGGGTTATGGGAGCAAAGTGATAATGTTCGTATTGTGCATAAAATCACAATTTTCAAAAACTTAATTGCTTCATAGGCTTGTTTTTCCCTTTATTTGTCGTATACGCATGTTCTTTTCGTTGTAATTTGTGTACCATGTTCAAAAGGAGGCAACTCCGAAGAATAAACTGTGTCGGTCCACTGATTTTCTAATAAAATCCACGTGGACCTCCAGATTGGAATTTTGATGATGGTTTTCGGCAACCCATCATGGCCACTGAAAATCGAGGTCATGTTCATCCTACACCAAATATTCCTGCAAGATATTGGCAGGCTGTCATACCTACTTTGTATTTCGTGCGTCGCCGGGCCTCAACAGCATGACAGGATAGAGCAGCACTATTGATGCAAATATCCATGCCCAAACGACGAACTTCTTGATATAGTATCGGAGAGTTCCAACGTTTATCACCTTCACGACCATTGAGATCAAGGAAAGGGCCATGCATTGCAAAGAAAAATTGCTATCGTGGCGTTTTTGCATGGTCCTAATGAGCAACAGAAAATGTTGGAAGCTGAACGAATTCCTTGGATGAAAAAAAGGAAAAGCAGGCATTTTGACGATGTCCGAGTCGGGATCAGTTAACGGGCGAGGAGTGCGATCATGCATGCGCACACGACGTTGCAGAAACCAATGGCATTATTCGTATACGTATACACCGCTGAAATTACCACTCTTGGATATGCCAAGTGATGAATTTTTATTTTAGGTTTTCGAAACTTTGCTTTCCACCATCGATAAAATTGACGATCCGCCAAATTCTGGAGGGAAGCTCGATACCTTTCGAGCATCGTTTCCAGCAAAGACGAAAAAGATGAGTCAAGCCGTTTCATGATAGCCTGAATGTGGGCGACAGATATCCTTGCCCACTACCGGTGGGCGGCTGATGCTGAGTAAGCATGATACTGCCTTGTCATAACACACACGTTTGTTCAACAGGCTGACCACGAGGTTGGGTCCAAGAGCAATCATCTTTCCGGGCCTTTTCTACACGAGTAACCCAAGGCCGCAGGTCCAATGGAAGAGGAACGTCAAAGGAGCCCAAACTGAACTCCCATTCCAATGCAAAAATGCTCTCAGCTTCTCTCATTCGTTCCACAGACAATTCGCTGTTCCGTGGCGCTGTTCGACGTTGATGTCAGCCATGGTGGTCTTTTCCGCATGCGATTGAGTGTTCTATGCAAAACTACGCCAAGGTAGGTCTACAGCGTCAAGCTACAAAACTTCCATTCGCGTTGACTCGAGTTTGCGATGTTGCCAACAACTCTCAAACAAAGAAGGGACGTCCAGTTTATATTCGTCCAGTCTGCACCACCGATGATCGGCTCGGACTCTGAATGTGGCGACCCGGGTCTTCAGTAGGCCAATGCTGCGAAATATACTTACCTGATCTGTGACAAATTTGGAAATTATATTGCACCCGCTGTGAAATGGATGCTTGCAATGACGTCGTTCTCCATTGTAATTTTCTGTCGCTTGAACGGGAGAACTCTGGTTTCTTTGGTTGTTTCGAATCCTGGAAATGTGGGCTCTCCATATGCTCAAAACACTCACTTATTTCCCGGTGACGATTGGGCCCCGCGCTGTAACAGTCATGTGCCAATCCAAGGGCAGCTGCAAACCCAGAAGCTTTCAAAACCGGAAATGAGGTGGTCAATTTTAACAACGTCTTCTTGCGTGTTGAACCATGGTCTCTTGAGGTAACCTCCATGATCGGCCTCAATGAGAACGCCGTGTATGAATGAATAAATTTTGCGCAGTTTCTTGCCGAGTCATTACGACGATTTCGCACATTTTTTCTTTCACAATCCGCGTAATTGAATATCCCATTACAGGTGCAAGACAAATTGCTTAGCAGGGAACTCGAGGTATATGGCTAGCAGTTACGTATCTTACGAGTATATCTAAGAGCATGCTTTGAGAAAAAAGAACGTCATGGGCATCAATTGTTGCAACAACAAACAATAACAACTGAAGAACGAACATCTTTTACACAGATGTTTCGTTGTCAAGGGATAAAAATCACATTTTCCGTTTCACAAAAGAAGCAACTTTTTCCTCCCCGGTGGTTCCGCGAAAAAACAAAAGTCGAAATGACTGCGAACTAGACTAAGGATTTTTTAGCAGCGTATGCCAATGCTGTGGAGCCGAGACTTCCCAGGCATTTTGGAGCTAAAAATGTGCGCTTACTTTATTTCTCATCGACACATTCAGAGAATCCGCAAATGAAGAC
>JASGXE010006349.1:0-21729 GCA_030068105.1 Sinentomon sp. SZTP_YWyxl
GACATTCGGCGAATATAGTATTTTTGGGTTACGGGTTACCTTAAGCGCGCAGTCCCCAGCCCCAGAAACAGGGTGTTAAGTTAAGGTGAGACATAAAGTAAGAACTGGGTCCCGCAAGAGAAGTGTAATAATTATTTATACTCACTTTTGATTTTTTAGCCAGGATCACCGACTTCCGAATGTCCAAGAATCTGCAGAACAAAATGGTTTTATCTATTTTTTGAATTTCTAGATGGTTACGAAATTAGGGACTCAAATACAAAGACAACTCGGCGAATTCTTACCATATCTTGCCTTGCCCTTGTCAATCGGTCAATATTCTCTTTCAGAAAAATGACTGTTGTTCAGAAAGGAAGCAAGCTAGACTAAATCTGACCATTCAGGAATCAAGCTAGACTAAACTTGACCATTCTATCCAAATCGGAAGTTTTACAAAAACGTGCCAATTTTCAACCTTCCAGGTCACTCCCGAGTTGAGATTTTCACAAAAAATTCGACAATTCCAAAATTCCAATTGTACAATCCGATATCGTAAAAAATAATAATTTTGCAAATTTTCAGCCACTTCGAATTACTATTTTTCATCAAGAGATCACCATAAGCGGGGTGGAAACTTGGAGAATTTGAGATATGGGCTTCGTCAATGGAGAGTGGGATGCCTCCGAACTGTCAGCTCCGCGGCCTTCAAATGGAGAACAAATCGTCGAGTGGGTTTTCGTTTTTTTTTTAACTATTTTTCATGTTTGGCACACTTTTGAAAAAGGGTGTCCTGAACTGGCGAGAATGGTCAAAATTGGAATATCTTGTGTTGTAGCATTCGCAATTTCAAATTGTGGCACTAGGAGTATGGGTTCTTGTTGCGCAGGAGCCAAAGTGAAGTTACGAATCAGTGCCGGGACCTTTCTGGACAAATTCTAACTCAATTTTGGTCTGTCTGGTGAAAACAGTCCGAATCAGTGCCCTGACCTTTGTGGCCAAATTCTAACTCAATTTTGGGCGCTCTGGTGAAAACAGAAACCTGCAGATGCTCCAATGCCTTTGGAGCCGCAGTGATAAAAAATGTTTCGTCCAGTCCTACGTTTCGAGCAAAACTGGCCACAGCTGAAAACATCGTGGTGTGGCATTTTTCACCGACATTACCCAAAATGTGCAAAGTTTGAGCCAAGTCTGTTTCCAAAAAAAAAATTGTCCCCCCCCAATTGGTGCGGTAGTAAACTTGAGTTCTCATGTGGAACAAGACAAAAGTATCCAATGAATCGTGACAAAATAATTGTGTTTTGGGTCGTTGGGGTAGCTTTTTTATCTGCATGCACCAAACACAATCACACAGACATGGCAGTGTGGTGAAGAATGAAACAAACGAAATATGAAAAAAATGATCCGTGCCAACTTTAATGCGCCCTCCAATTGACATTCGAAAGAATACACCACCACAGCAATAATTAAAAATGAAACAGATTCAAAACAAGACAAAAGAATCAATGATGGTAACAAAAATTCTGCACAAGACGTGCAAGTGTGCAATGTCCTCGAGACGGGACATTTGGACAATTGCCATTTTGCGGCAACGGCAATTTTGAAGTTTTATCATGACAACCACTAGCTAGATTAAAGCCAATCTTCCTTGCTTGGGAATCTGCAGCTTGGCATCCGCCCATTGCTCATTGTCAACCAAATGCTTGGTGTCCGCTCTTTAGCTACAAAATGTCCAAGACATTTGCTACTCTAAATGCAGACTGCAAAGTTTAACAATAATTCCGGGCCTGTAACAGTTGAAGCAAAATCAAAGCATGTTTCTAGATATTGTAGATGACACTGTAAACGAGTGAGGGTAAGCAAATAAAAGGGTTGCAGTTCGGAATACCTGCCATCATTTGAAAAAAGCTGAACTGGACGGGTTTTCACACAGCTCAAGTAGCCAAAATAGGATAGGAAGGTGCGGACAAGGAAGGTAGGATAGGATAGGTTAGGATAAGTGTGTTAGGATTGATTGGGTTGGGTTAGATCAGGTTAGGTTAGGTTAAGTTAGCTTTAAGTATATAACAGAGCAATGGTAAAAACTTGTTCAGTTCAATGCCGGCAGGTATTCCGAACTGTTGCCAATAAAAGATCAAACTCTGTGAGACGCTCACTCTCCAAATGGTCACCGAACCAATAAATTCTGGAGCTTGAGATCTATCATAAGCTCCGATCAACAAGAGCAATACTTTTGCACTAAAAATACGGATACTGCTGAGTGCTGACAGACGAAACAATTCAAGTCCAATAAAAAGCAGCTGCTTTGTCGCCAACACCAGGGTGCCACATGTGCCCTGCATTCCACTTCATATCGACCAGATACAAGCACGTGGCCTGAACTCAATACCAAGTGCCACATAGGGTGCTCCGCTCCTTCTGAACTTGTACCTCTGCTCCCATCTCTGGCCGTTGTACCTGGAATAGCAGGGTGCCAATGATGGCGCTCTGTCTTGGTGCACCTGCAATGCTTGGTGGTTCGTGCAGCGCATCCATATGAGCGCCAATGTATGGCACTCTGGACCGGAAAAGGTTAAGCACCACTCATTGATTGGCACCACACCTTCTTCGTGCGATGTTCACCAATTTTGGCTTTTCTCACACCATCCCAAGGCTGCTGTAGTGAAATATCTCCAATTCCCCAAGGTAATATTCGGTTACAATTCGAAATCACTCAGTACCACTGCCTCCCGAGAAGCAGGGATCAGGGATGTTCAAATAATCTGTCCATTTCTTTTCATTTCATTTTCTTTTTGGGTAAACTTTATCCTGTGGGGGACAGTGTTTAATGTCCCCACACTGTGAGTGCTTTCGAAGTGTTATCCAATTTTCATCACCATCACAGTGAGACTGTAAAGGAGAAATCTGGGTTTGGTTCTGTCAATCGGTGAAGGATGAAGACAGGGATGGTTCATGGACATCGAACGATGATTCCTATTGTGAAGCGTAAAAGCGGTCTGGGCACATGCAAGCGGTAAATGCGGCAAATATTGTGGATGAGCCCCCCCACCCCCAGTGGTGTAATGGAGGCCATACGGTCCCACACAGCATATGGTCCAGGAAAAAATTCACCAGGCACAGTATGGCCTGAAAATAAAATTACCCAATGCTTTTTAACATTGGGCATATGGGTAGCGTATGGTTAAGGTTTAGCGAAGTTTTACCATTACACCACTGCCCCCCCCCAAGAAAGTTAAGCCAAGAAGAAAGCAGATTAAATGCATCAAACAGTGCCAGCGGGGTCCAGTGAAACCACAATGAGGCTGCATTGGTGCAAGAACGAATCGAAGAAAAATCAAAAAATGACAATTAACATGTTGAATTTGAAAACAGCACAAAGATTGACAAAAGATCGACGAAAGTCCGGATAGAGGTGCGAAACACTAGCAAACTAATCTAAGAAGACAAATTATGCATGTTGAATTGATCACCAATGAAATAAGAAGGATGAATATGTACAAAAAAGAAAAAAAGAAAAGAAAAGTGAGGCTTAAAAAATTCTGCTGTGTCGAGCCATCCGAAGAGTACATCATGAAAATTTGCCACACTATCCCCCATCTCGAGGCTGTCAACAATGGATTCCTTGAACCAAAATAAAAATTCCTAATTTTACGGAATCACCTGATGAATTATTCCGTAAAATTATGCCGTAAAATATGCCAATGCATCAGAAGGAATGGCTAGACCTCATCGCCTGGAATCCCCATTCCACAAATGTTTTAAAAAATGCATCCCGATGTGTTGAGTGGGCAAAATTATCCATACATTGCCTGTACTTTCACAGAATAGCATTCAATATTTTTCAAAAATTCGACCCAAAAAAGTTTCGAAGGAGGCACGAATGGAAAGTAATTCAGTTGCTGCTTAAATAATATAACGCATGTTCCACATGCAATGAAAATCAGAAAGCCATGAACTCGAATTTATTTTTTCGAACTCATCCAACGCATATGAATCAACACTGAATTGACACTGGACATGCCCAGAGCATTCCGAATGTTCAGACTTTCGACCGTGATCCGTTTCAGAACTATCTAAAGCATGAAAAATGAAAAAATACTCCCCCCTTCTTTCGAAATTTGTTGAGAGGGTGGAGAATACACCGGACAGGCCAAATGAAGCCATTGATTTTCAGGTGTACAGTGGCGGCGGAATTAATGTACCCACACATGTGCTTTTCCCATTTAACTGTTGCCCCCGAAACTTTTTTTTCTTTCTTTTTATTCTTATGCAGGCGGTAGAAATTAAAGCGCCAGATTTCAACAAAGCGTTCGAGAGGTGACAGATTTTGACCTCGGTCACAAAAGAGGATCTTTAATTTCTGCAGCATAGAATTTTTTCCCAAAATCTGAATCCTTGCAATTTTTACATGTATGAGTACATTAATTCCGCCGCCGCTATACAGATATGTCACATTTTGTTTTGTCGTCGCCAATGAAAAAGCATTCCACGATCCAATCATAAGCCACTGGTGCACAGTTGATACAAATTCCACTAAACGAGAGGACGAAAAATGAACAGCAGTGATGTTGACACCACCTCATTGCCAGATTAACAAAGGACAAATACAAACACTACAATCCATAGTGGTTCCGCTGCCCATCAGCAGAATTTCCACCGGTTTCCGCAGTGGTTACACAGCACAAAAGTAGTCATTGGTTCGTCAGCGCTTCTAGTCTGGACCTGTTAGCAGAAAAAAAAATGAGAAGAAATCGTCATTTATTGAGACCATATCCACCGAAAGAAAAGTTTATTTTGCAGTCATCATTTCAAGCTTGAGTCCCGGCAATGCAGATTTTGCTTGGGCAGCATTGGTCCGCCTAGATTCAGCAGCTGAGTGCTGAATCTAGGCGGAAAATAATCTTTAGTCAAAGTCAGCAGCTGAGTGCTGACTTTGACTAAAGATTATTGAGCCAAATCAGGCTTACATTCACTGACCATTCAGGCATCATTTGCACCTGCGACTTGGGCCTTCACACCATTTTCCCCTGCAGAAGCCTGGTGCGATTAAAGTGAAACAGAATGATGTAATTATTTTGTTACGGTATGGCTTCACTTAAGAGGACCCTGTCACCTTGCAAAAACTAAGTAACTTCCTACTGCAATCCGTGGTAATGCAACTACTCTAAAAAAGAGCATGCCACACAAGCAGTGGCAGTCCTCAAGTCACTGCTTCGCAGCTGTGTCAAGCTAAGCTTTTGACGTAAAAA
The DNA here is from genome assembly GCA_030068105.1 of Sinentomon sp. SZTP_YWyxl. Lineage (NCBI taxonomy): Eukaryota > Metazoa > Arthropoda > Protura > Sinentomata > Sinentomidae > Sinentomon > Sinentomon sp. SZTP_YWyxl. The sequence goes on from JASGXE010006349.1 coordinate 5,226, forward strand.
AAGCTCTTGACGTTACTAAGCTTTTGACTCAGCTTTACATGATTAAGCTTTACCCTATATCACATGAAAAATCGACGAAAATAGTTCAAATCTAACTGGTGATCTGATACTTGTGGTCAGATTGACGGTCCCCATTTTAACCAGAAAATCAGGAATTCCCTCCATTTTTGAGAAGCAGGCTGACGTAAAAAAATGTAAAAAAAACCCTGCATTAGCAAAATCTTCAACACTGCAAAAGACTCTATACTAGCCTGACTTTCGTCACACAATGTGCTTACACCAGGCCTGAAGGAAAACAGGAAAGCGACAGGTGAGGACTGAGGGACAAAGTTGAATTCCTGAACATTCCCATGAAGTACCGACTCAGAGACATGCATAAAAACCAGCCAGGGATGATCGAAATGGCCCATATGGAGGAGGGTGTTTGGCTGGGGCATGAAGGAATTATTCACAAAAAGTACTCCACAAGAACCATTTCGATATTTTATGTCCAATTTTCTGCGAGAGCAGATTCTTGACCTTGCCTGGAAGCATTTTCGTGAAACGTGTGGGAAGAGGAAGAAGTTGTCTCAAACGAAATCCCTTCCCCCAAAAAATAACAATGCCTTCCCCCAAATGCATACCTGGTTGTAAGTGCAGTTTCTCTGCTTGCACTTGTTGCACTTCAGCAGATCAGTTTTCGTTCCCTGAACCACAGCCAACTGGGCATCATTGATCGCTTCTTTGGCAAATCTCTCACGGACGGCCTTCATTTCATCACTTGCCATTTCCTTAAAGCAGGACAAAAAGTAGATATTCCTTCCTTCCAGCAAAGAATATGAGGGGACCTGTGCTTGACTAACTTAAATTTCTTTGAAGCAAGAATTCTTTAGTTTGAAGAAAATTCTTCTTGAGCACAATTCTAGCAAAAGGGTAATCTACTCACAGAACATAGCATTGAAATTAACTTGCAGCCGAACTGTTCGAAAAGTTTTTGAGATGTGCGACATTTCGCCCCTGCATCTTTGGCAAACCAGCAAGTGCACACTTCTGCACTTGCTGGAGTCCCCGAGGAAGCCTCACATTTGCGGGGGTGAAATGTAGCATATCTTAAAACTTTACGTACGGTTCGGATGTCAGCTAATTTCAACGCTGTGCACTTGATTTGCCCGTTCGTGGTACATGTGCTGAAATAGGGTAATCTACTCAGGTTGAGTTTTGATGATCAGCAATTTTTTGATCAACGTTCAGAGCATTAAGAGCTCAAGTCCGAGCAGGATGATTATGTTGTGCAGTCACATCATGCAAATACATCAATTTGTCCTTCTTGGATGACCTTGGCATTCCTTTCTCTTTGATATGGTGCATCATTTGTATTGGTGGTTCACAACGGAGGATCTGCCGATATTAATTATCAGCTCATCGAAGTTTGTGGAGACTTTTGCCCAGCAGACAGGACACTTCATCATCCATATGGGGACTGGACAACGTACCCAGGTATTACAAAGTAAAGGCAACTATTTCAAAAAGCCCAGAAACTTAGATGGCGAAAAACATCAAAGGGTGGTTAGTGAAGCCCATCAAAGATCAGTCTAGTTTCGGTCCAACTCTGTCAAGTCATGTTGATCAGTTTCGAATTCGAGAGGTGGTCGATGGCAGTTTCGTATGGCTACTGCCACTGGCCTCCTTTAGAGGTCGCAAATATCCCAATTCCCAAGTCGTGCAAAATTGTGCAAACATCTTTAGATCTCTAAATACTGAAAACAAACATTTTTTCTCATGGTACATCTCCCAGTGAAACTTGGAAGACACGAGTAAAAAGTTGAACTAACATGTGTTATCCCTGCCTATCATTTGCCAAACACATCAGTTTTTCCCAAACAAACACTTTCGGAAAACACTGCAAGGGGACTGAACTTTCTGTGGAGAAACATCATGCATTAAACCTGCACCAAAACCACTTTGCTTTAGATGCATCAATGGTTGAATTGGTCCTAGCCTGCCGGAAGAATGAGACCAACCAAGACAAAATACCATTCGGCATTTTGCCATCTGGGCCCCAATTGCACAGCAAAACGACATTTTTACGGGAAAAAGTTCGGCATCGAGTACATCAATGGGAAAAGTGCCAACAGCAACATTAGAAGTGTAGCTGATCACAAACCTCAGATGACATAACAGCAAGGCGTTTCGCAGATATGATACCGATCAGGAAATTTAGGCGCAGGTTTGGATTTTTCGAATCTTTCAAGTTCAGCATCCGACTCCTAATTCGGTTCTTGTATTTCATGTCGGTGTTGTTGAACTCCTCGAAGATGGCCTCCTCGAGTTCAACGGCCAGCTCCTCCGGGTCACCACTGTTCTCGGGCATTTCTGGAAAAACATGCGTATGACAACATCACAAAAAATAAAAACCACGTTTTAAACTAAACAACTTTGAAGCAATTTTTGCCACTTAGGTGCATGCAAATCTTCAAAATGCACTAAACTGTCTCGTTTTTGTTCCTAGGCCACGATGAGCAGAGGAACCCACAGACAAAAAATGTGCATTTTCACCGTTATTAGGTCCAATGCGAGCGGCTTTCCTCTCTAAGAGGGAACAAACTGGTTTTTTAATCACTCCGCATTATCATGAATATGTCACATGCATATCCCTTGATTCTTGTGGGCCAACCCACTGCTTCTGCAGATTCCGGAACATTTTGCTGCAAGTCCTGACATTCAACTGTGTGGCCTTATCATTTTTCTCCCCAGCCGCATGCAATGACAGCCAATGACACAGCCTAAGACGACACAAGGACCAATGGAAGAGTATTCCACAACTTTTGTTTTGTAGTGGAATCCAGGTGAAAGATAGATGATAGTAGGAAATAGCATCATTCACCAAGATTCACCTCGTAGCACACTCTGATCTCGCAAATCTATCCGAGATAAATTTTTCACTTTCATTTTTTTACTTCTCAGGGCATTCACCTTTTGCAGATCACGTGCGCCACTTTTGTCCTGTCATTGGAGCACTGTGACATATCTTACGTCAGCTTTTTAAACCACTGGAAAATGAGCACTCCCGAGGATGCTTTCCAAGGGTAGGACAGTGCATGGGAGTAGTATTTATAAAGATGGGGATTAGCCAGAAATTACTTGCGCCTATGCCGTGCCAAAATGGCAGTCATCCAGTGGAATCACATTGGCAACTATATCGCCACCTTGTCAGTTATGATGTCCCCACGAGGCCATCCCCACACAAAGAAACATTTTCAATCTTTAAGGAACTCCTATCAAGCATCACTTTTGGCAGTGACATCTTTTTTGCCAACGAATAAAAAGAAAAAGGAGAAACCAGGAAGGCCAGGAGTTTCTGTTCAGTTAAAAAACACTTTCAAATAAATTTCAAATGCAAATGGAAGTTAATTTTAGGAACACAGCAGAAAACACTAACATCCTTACATGCCGAAATCCGAGAGCTAAAAGCCCTGTTCCTAGGCTACCAGAGAAGGCAGAACAGAGAGAAACAGGGCTTACCGGGCAAAACTAGGGCAGCTGCAATCATCTCCCGGCACTTCAGGCGAACAGCATCTTGCGTCACTGTCTGCCTTGCCGGGAAACTAACATCAGCATCACGGCCCTGTTTTTCTTGCCGGCCTGAATCGTCCCTGCCCACACTGCCATCACCGTCACCCTTCTTTGATTTGTTTCCGTTTGGTGAGCTTGACGATTTGCTGTCGCTGCCGTTCGAGTTGCCATCAGTGCCGGAGCCGCCAACAGTGGAGTCTTTGCCGGATGGTGATACTGCAAATAAGAAAATTGAGAAATTTTAAAAAAAAAGAGACGAAAATGAAACAATCCAACTCTGATTGACTAGAGACACAAAAAATTTGCCTTGGAAAGCAAAGAATTTGCCCAGCAAGGCAAACAATAATTTGCCTTGCTGGGGATGCAAACGGGTGATTGCTGGAGTGTTTATAGCCATCTCCATTGGAGCGATGCATATTTTAGCAACCGAACCTCCTTGATATTTGACAGAATTTGGTGTAGAAATAAAACTTTGAAACAAAAATCTATGCAATGAATGGCTGTTAGTCACAGCTGAGAGCTACTCGTAGTGGCAATGTGGAACAAGGCAGAGTGTTTGAATCCCTCATGGCGGAAGCGGAAAGATAGATTGTGGCAGATTTTTCATTCTGGATGAGAACTTGGAGAACAATGAAAATCATTGAATGTCGCCCCTCGTAAGCAGACAACGCGGCCTGTTTTAGAAATCAAGATTTTTAGGGGGGGGGGGGGGCATAATATAAAAATTCAAATTCAGTATATTTCAACCGATTAAATTCATTTTTGGCAAGCATGTTTCACAGAAGAGTGCACACAAAATTACAGTCTCGTAGCACACCTGGTTAAGGTTTGACAGCCATTGTTTAAAAATATTCAACCGGAACTTTCCATCGGTGCCCAATAAAAGTGGTGGTATTTTAAAAAGTGTGAGCATGCAAGAATGCCCAAAATTTTGTGAAAAACTGAAAAAAACAGTGCTTTTTCTTGCGGGGAGATAATTCTTTCCAACCGGGCCTCGCTCACACAAATGAGATCCAACTCAGAACAATAGGATTCAATTCTTGCCATTTAAAAACATGCAAATGGTAAATCATGTACCTGATGGTAACTTTACGTGGCAAAAACATATGTTTTTGTGACATGTGGAAGTAGTGGAGCAAAAATGCTGTCGAGTTGAGAAAACAAGAGGAAAATGGGCTTGGAGTTGAGATTTTGCAGGGACTTTCAAATTTTGAAAACGTGTTGGATTCACTCTTGACATTACTGAATCTCATAATCATTTGAGTGGAAGAAAAATGCAATGCAAGAAAACAAGGGAAAAGGCAAATTCCACAGAAATGTTCTTTCTGGTCGTTCTTTGCCAATCCGCACCCCTCGGATCGATGCTCCATAATCCATCACCATCCAACACCCTTTTTAACCCTCCCATCCAGCATCCCTCGAGCGGTTGCAGTTCAGAATACCTGCCGACATTTGAAAAAAAGCTGAACTGGACGAGTTTTCACACACGCTCAAGTGGCCAAAGTAGGATAGGAAGATGAGGACGAGGTAGGTAGGTTAGGATAGGTGCGTTAGGATACGTTAGATTGGGTAGGTCAGGTCAGGTTAGGTTTAGTTAGCTTTAAGTATATCACAGAGCAATGCTTCTGACTTGTTCAGTTCAAGGTCAGCAGGTATTCCGAACTGTTGCCCTTCAAGCTTCTCAGAACCTAGACAAACCTGCAAGGAACTTCTTCCAGTTTTTGATAAGGGTCTTGGCAAGTGTTATCACATCCTTGTCTTCACTGGCCTTCCTCAGCGCATTGACTGTCATTCCGATCCGAGTTTTAGTCAACACCTCCAAATTTATTGGCAACTTGTCCAAAGCTTGTAACAGATCAAGGGCCTGATCTTGACTCTGCAATCGTTGTGGAAGTAAAAAAAAACAACATAACTGGTTTAAGGGTCAGAACTATGGTTGATGATGAAGGACCACAGGTCACTTGAAGGAAAAAGATTGGTTTGATTCATCGTTGCTGGAAACACGACATTTGAAAATTTGTTCTTGAAAAGAAAATTCATTGGAAACGCTGTATGTGACATGACAGAGGACAAATTTTTCACAGGAGGGCAAATGAGGGACAAGGGCAACGCAAAGGACATTCAACCTCAACAAAATTGACAAAACACTATCACAAAAAAGTGACGAAAAGCAGAAAAAAAGAAAAATCAAAGAAATAAGCAAAAAATTTCTCTTCCACCAAAATTCCTCGACCTTCTAGAATTTGTTAGCAAATTACCTCACTCCCCAATCCATCTGAAATTCAGACACTCGCAGATTTTGCAGAATGCGGGGACCTCAGATAGACCGTTTGGTAATCATGTTCTCCGAATCATGTTTTTCCACCACGGGAACACGATACCAAGGCATCGGCACACCTCAGGTGAACAGACTTTGTATTTTAAACATGGAAACAATGTTCCCACTCAATTTTCTTTTTTAAAATTCCCTGATTTTCCCTGACCAAAGATCCAAAATTTTCCCTGGCCATTTGAAGCGAAAATTATTTGAAGCGAAAATTGAAAAACAACACAACATGAGTAAAAATCAGAAGAAGATAGAAAATGCTAAAAATAGTTGAAATGTTAAAAATTGTAAAAAATGTTATGAAAAAATAATGTAAAAAAAATTAAAAATTCCCTGATTTGTTCATTTTTGAAGCATACCTAATTGTTTCTGATAGGATCAAAATCCTTGATTTTCCAGGAAGTGGGAACCCTGTGGAAGTGGTAAAAAATGGAAACAGCATCACTTACGGCATCGCTATCCGAGGTCATTTTGTGAAGTTTTTTCTGGATGTGCAACACATCATCCTCCAAGCCCATCTTAAATGCTTGTTATAGAAGCTTGTAGCCAGCAATTTATGATATTGCGAATCGGAGGCGTCAGAAGATGGACCTTGTCACTAAGGCCTCATCACAACATGGTACTGTACTGTATACACAGATTCTGTTTGTTGTTCGAAACACTGCAGTGTCACAACTGAAGCATGTGTATGTGAACAAAAAGGCTACAATCACTACAATCACAAAAATAAAACTACAATCACAATAAATATCTACCGAACCGGCCTAAAATAAAAATCCAATCAAGATAAATATCTTACGAAGAGGCCTAAAACAAAAATCAAATCACAATTATTATCTGTCGAACAGAACTCGAATAAAAATCCAACAAGAATGAATATCTGTTACCAACAGGAGGACTTTTGGGGGTTTCCACAAATCACTGGAAAATTGCAATTGACTCACCACTCACGACAGCAAGATCAGATCAGATCAGAGGTCCTACTACCCTCAGGTTTGAGAAGTAAATTTTCACGTCAAAGTCAAAAAATTTTCCTCCCAACCCTGAGGAAGTGTCACGCCGAAACTTGATCTCGCCGCAGTGACTTGCACAATTTGAAAAAGGTGTCGTCTCCACCCAGACCTAATCAAGTTCCAAATCTGGCCACCCGCATCAAATTTTGAGACCGCTGTTGATGCGAAAATGTCAGTGGTTCATTCCAACAAAGCAAGCCATGCATTCGGAAAAGGCTTCAACGTTCAGCCACACAAATTACATGTGATCTAAACAGTTCCCGGACATCCGGCCGCCAGACAAATACCCGGCACCCATCTAACCTGACCTAATCTAATTCAACCCCACATAAAAAATTAACCCTAACCTAAACTCCCTAACCCAAGCTGAGGCAGATGTCTTATGGTCAAAATTCAATGGCGGCCAGATGACCGGCTACCATTTAAAACACTTTTTGTTGTAGCTTCCTCCTCCACATAAGACGTAACTTTCAATTTTGTCAAAATGATGACACCCGCCCAGAAAAACGGGAAAGACAAAAGGTGACCTTACAGCCAATCATATCCCAAAAGACAGCGATCTTACAGCAAATCATATCCCAGAAACACAATCAGGTTTTTTGTGAAGCCAGAAATAAATTGGCTGTTTCTGTGAATCCAGAAATTCACAAAATTTGCTTCATTTTCCTTCTAAAAACACTTTGAACGGATGGAGAAGGGGGTTTAAAAAGTGGCAACAACAAGTGAAAAAAAAACACGATAAAAACACATGACAGAATCCTGATAAATTGCATCATTTGCCCACAAAAATTAGGGTTTCAGAGTAATGAAGTTCATTTTTGACAACCTGGAAATCTCCCTTGCACATTTTAAATAAGATCGCTAATTCTCAAGGTTCCGCTATCGCATTTGACTGAGAAAAATGTACCTTCACCAAAGCGCAACTTATAAAAAATGCAGCAAAAGCATATTTGATAATAGTTAACAATAAGAGAGCAATAGTGGTGACATTTCGCCCCCCCCCTCAAACGTGGGGTTTAATCGAGCACAAGTAGTTCCAAACAGATCTTGTGTCACTGCCATTCACAGACTGAAGATGTGATGTCATTGAGGCAGAACCAAATGCCTCATTTATGAGGGGAGCACCTTCTAGCAAACTTTTTTGTCTAATCAACTGGTTTTAATGAAATTTGGCACAAAATTGGAGGTCGATTTGAGGAGACTGCAAATTTTTTGTTTGTCTGCCATGATTGTTGCTCAAGTTGCCGCAATTTTCGTAACTAAAAAGCCAGATTTTGCGACTTTAATTTGTCCACGTTTAAAGTCTGAAATGATCTCTCTGAGGCTCATTTGTTCAGACATGTCCCCTCAAGATCACCTATCCAGACAGATTTTTCAATTTTTTTAATCAGTACTGCGAACCTTTTTCGATACTTGTGTACCAAAAGCACAAGAATTTAAGATAGTTTTAACCTTTGTTGACCATGAGTAAAAGATCAAAAATCGGGCTGTATATGCAAATTCTGCAGGCCTTTTACGAACAAGTATGCCACATTTCAGCACTCTAGGGTGTTTTTTTTTTTTTTTTTTTTTTGAGAAACAAAGCAACGAAGGCCACTGCGGAGCAAAAATTGAAGCATTTAAAAAAAGGCCTTGAATTTTAGCTTATTTTCAGTCACGATAGCGGTAAATCGCTAAAGTAGCGGGTCTGACCAAATGTCCTTAACTTTCGAACCAGGTGGAATTTCTGAAAGCAGTTTGAAGTTCTGGATTTGGGAGATATTGGAGCACAAAACTGCGACAATTTCAAAACTAGAATTTTTGGAAAATTTCACCTTTTTTGAAGGTTCTCCCCCCCCCTTCAAAATTTGGCATGCGGGGAAGGAACCCGCGATGCCAGAATTGGGAGAAGAATGTGAGCAGAATTATGTCCAGAATTGGGAGAAGAATGTGAGCCAAATAATGTCCACTAATTCAGAAACACATTGTTCAAAGTGAAGATTGTCCCTACGCATGAATAAATTCATCCCTACTGACAGAACACAAGTAAATTTGCCAACCCTGGATGGGAGATTGCATCAGAGAGCTAAAAATCTCTGTTCTCAAAGTGCATTGTGAGGGCCGGTTCTGGCCCCTAACAAAGATATTTCCTTCCTTGGTTGTACAGCCTGCAGTAGAGTTCAACATTCTCCAATTTTAGTTTACGCCAACCCAAAAACAGTGTCATTAGTTACCATTGATTTCTACCAGCACGGGTCAAGACTGTCACTAAACCATGTCATTTCAACCTCCACAAAAACAACAAAACCTCTTTGCAGCTATATGCCAAAACCAGTGAAGGGCAAGGAAGATGCTATCTGCCAAAACATGACATTCAGTTGAATGCAGATGAGCATGTGACTAGTGCTGCCATCTAGCAGAGCTATTTCAAAACAATCCCAAAATCCAGGATGCAGGAGGAAAAAAGCAGGCTCAAGCAACATCAACATTTTGAAAAATGGTTTCAACGCTGCCTGTGATGACAATATTAAATGTTTGTTCGCTTCCCAGACTTGCCACCAGAGACAGCACTGTTCATTCCGACTCGCCACCAGAGCGCCATCATCAGGCGAGCAATGTACCTCGGACACAGAACCTTACCCTGAACCATCAATGCACCATGAACGGAAAGGCCTCTTAACCACTCGTAGATATTGAAATTGCCGATTTTTCGCCCCCACAAACATTGGGTTTTATCAAGCACAATCACGAATTTGAAACAGATCTCTTGTCACTGCTGATCGGAAACTGAAGATGCACCAGATTGGTTGTTGCTGAGATGAGATTGCATCCTCAGAGTCTGCGAGCAGCAGGGCCCAGAGATCTGTTTCGAACTTGGGCTTGACAAAGCCCAATTTACGCGGGTGGTGCGAAAATGTTGCCATTTGCGAACAATTAGGGGCCTATTTGCTGTGTTACTGTTAGCTGTGTATCCCGTTCATGGTGCCTGCGCATTGATTAATTATTTTGAAAATAGAAATTCATAAAACACAAACTCTTTGAAGTGAAAAAGCGTGCGATCGGAGAAAATGACACTGAGAAAACCATAAAAGACAGAACATCGACTTCAGATGCAGAAATGGGGGAATTCAACGCCTCTGTTTTTATGTGAAAACAGCCTCATCGTTGCATGACATGTCACCTTAAATCTGACTGGTCCCCGGAGATTTGTTTGATAAGGTCAGATGCCAAATGCAAAGACACTCTTTTTGTTTCCTCCTCTAGGAATGCCAGGAAAAAATTCACAAATGCATTTCCGCAGGACTCCAGTTTGCTGCGCGGAACCCTGGATGCTGAACTGCAAATTCCAGCCTGTATTTCCAACACTCTGTACAACTCCATCACAACTTTCATTTTTTGATAGTGGCTTTCTGAAATAACAAAACCCAACACTTTCAGTGCCAACAGGGGAAAAAGCCAACACCAATTTGAAAAAGACCAAAATATGTCGACATGCCAAAACACGAAATCGATATTTTATGCCTGCCACACACCACTTTTGCTGATCTCTCTGGAAAACTCTATTTTCCAACTTAAAAGTTTCAGCTGTTTTTATCAGAGTGGCTCACATCAGTCAAATTATCCCTCAGTTTGCATCATTGGGATATTTGAGTCAAACATCACAGACTAACCGTAAACATACTTGTTAACTCAATGGCTGTCAAGTAAGTAAGGTCCTTCAAGTAAGTCAAGTAAGGTCCTTCGCTGATTTCAAAACAGATTGTCCACAAAAAGATATTGGATACACCCCGAAGAGTAAACAGGAAAAGGCATCATCCACATACTCGTACAGATGCTAATTTGGGAAATTTGAGCCTTTTTGCCGAAAGCAGTTCTGAGGAGGAAGTTGAATTTGGCTCTCAACAAACACTGCCTCACATACAACTTTTGTTTTTTTTACCACAAACACGAAATCTCATGTTCTGCTTCTGCCGACATGAACCAGATTCGCAATTGAAAATGTTGCCATTCCTTCTTATCATCACCAACAACATCACACTTCATGGGTGGTTACAACAGACTGTGCTAGAAGGAAATCAAGTTCACATTCTTAAAGAGCAACTGTTGGTGACCGCAGACTTCGGGCTTTTAAGACCTTTGGCGTACATAACATTGACAATTGTAGACGACGTTATGTCATCCGCTGTGGGAATGGCAACATTTTCAATATGATGTACCAAGTGCAAGGTCATCTGCATGAAGATAAGAAAGAAGTCCGATGCAGCCTGCCGAAATGCTGGAGCATCTCATCCGGAAGCCTCATGCAGCTGGGTGAGGGTGACTGATCTGTGCCCCAGTGAGGCAAGGTTGGAAGAACATCTTTTGGTTTACAATTCTGACTTCCTACAGCGGACAACATTAACTCCGTCTTCAATTATCATGGTTATGAACCAGATTGTTTAACATGGTGATGCGATGGGAGCATCCTCCCAACTCTGAAGGCAAAACAACAATACCAGCAATGCAACTGAATCTTGTGAACGGGCCTCGAACTGGCAGCCACAATAAGAAGACCGGAGGGAAGGATAGCCACACGGCGTGCCAACTATGATAACCCTGGTTGCAGATCTGCACTTTCAACACCATGGGTGGTGAATGTTGTAGCTACTTTCCATGAGCATACAAGCTGGTAGTCAGCCAAAGGCATCAGAAAGGCCAATCGGACCCAGCATCCTCTGAACTTTCGGAAATCCGTGAAAATGAACACAGAGTCAGTTTTCAGCAAGGAGCGATCGGGGAGAAGGAGGTCATCTTGACAGAAAATATGATTTTCAGTAAACATCTTTGCAGCTTGCGGCCAGACATTTTGGCATGGATCAATGCTTCAATGTTTCACCCGATTTACAAAGTGAAATATTCAGTTCTAAGCTGGATGAAGATAAAATTTAATAGCTCAAAACATATTTATAATAGGGCATCGTCAATCATATAAATAAAATATATATGTATATATTTGCAATAATAAAATATTATTGGCATATTATCAATTGTAATACATCTGGTGTCGGTGAAACGTGAAAGTTTAGATACAATCGCAACTTCTTACAACCAATGGTTATGTGCATTCAACAGAACTGAACAAAGATATTTACATACAAAGTGGGTTCGTGTGAAAATGGATAATGCGAACTGGGCAACAAAATATACACAGACAATAATATGTTAGAGATTAGAGAACGAGCGGGGGACAAAGTACTTTCACAGGGTTTCCACTAATTTTGGGGGCAAAAATCAATTCCAAAATCGACAAGGTGGATTTCTGATCAGTTGATTTTACTTGGAGTGCTCTAAAAAATATTGATAATTATTTTGCGACGAATATGCTTGCAGCATTCGTCTCTTATGCCGTACCTATGCTCTACCAAAGTGGGGGGATAATCTGTGGCAGGGTTCAGTTTTCTTGGAGTGAATTTTACATTGTAAAAGATCAAACTTTTCGAAAAAAAATTTATGCTTAATTTTTTTTCACAGAAAAAAGGCACGATTGCTTCAATTTTCCAGAAATGAAGCTTCGTTTCCGCCTGTACCCACATTTCAACTTCGTTGTCACTTCAGATTGAATTCCATGCTCAGATTTTGAGGGTTCATTGCGAATTGTGATGGCGAATCACTCGCTCAAAACAGCCACTGCGCCGCTTTTCCCATTTGAAAAATTTTCCTAACCTCGTCATGAATTTAGTTTGTTCGAGAGAAAATTGGAATAAATATCACCTGGAAAAGTTGCAGACCCAATAGAAAAATCGGTGGAATATGATGTCCCTCAACAATGACTGAATGAAATGAGGCCTAAGAAGTGCACCATAATTGTACGGAAAAATACCAACATTTCCACGTCCAAATTAAGACCGCAAATAACCTCAGAGCCACTGTCGTTCGCTCTAGATTTGCTTGTTATTTCGGTTGTTCTCTTTTTTCATGAAGGCTTGCAAAAGATAATTTTTTTAAACCAAAAATGGCCACAAACGAAAAAGAAAACCCGATTCTAAGTTCCTTACAACATTTGCAATGTTCATGACGTCGTTGTCACTTACTCCCCCACTACAACACCAGCACAATACTAATTGCTCTCTGGTGCACTATCTCCGTTGCAGCAGTCTCTTGCAACATATGAATACCCCCATGTCTGGAGCACCCTGGAAATGGTGATAATTTTTTGGAAAATTTCGCTCAAAAGTCAAACATTTCGTCGTTTGGTGGTGGAAAAATTAGACTAGAACCAGTCATAAAAAGGCCAGCTTTTTACGTAATTTTTACAATGGGGTTATTTACATGAATTTACGTGAATCGTAAATTTCGAATGAACAATAGGTCCTTTGGTACATCAGAAAAGTGAGTGAACAAACCCAAAATGCAATCACAATGTGAAAGCAGGAAGACTGCTTCGTTTTTCAAAGCTATTTTGTGCACAGCGCTGCTGCTTAAAAAATTTCAAAAAGAAAGGAAAATATTGCCGCTCTTTCACATGTAACCGTGAGAAAAGTTAGGTATTTTGAAAAACAATCTATTTCCTGGCAATTTTAACATTTCGTGGAAATTCGAGGATTAAGAATTGTCTTCCGTCCAATTGACTTAAATGGAAAAGAAATCTCAAAGGATGGTTGAAATTCCGGATTTCATTTTGGCGGTGCCAATTCCTTATCACCATTCTCAGTGTGTCATGCCCATGTCTGCCACATGATTGCAAAAAGCAATGGAGCTTTTTATATTCGATTTAACGGGCATTTTATTCAGAATGTGAGCTCCCATCCAAAGATGGTCGCTTGCCCCCGTCCGAAGACGGTCGCCGCTATCCCGGGGGCAGGGAGGAAAACCAATTGGAATTCTCATCATTGGCAGGCCTTCGGATTCCGGGTCATCAGTGGAAACCCTGCCGTAACAAATTTAGAAATACAAAGCTTATTCTGAGAATTGCATAAAAGAATGATTATTGATTACGTCAGCTTAGACAACAGGAAAATTTCTTACGACAGCAGCAGACAATGCATAGGGTAGAGCAGAACGATAAAGAACAGATAAAGCTCACCAATCTTGTGCAAAGATGCTGCCAGCGAACTGAACAAGGCCCACATGCAAATAAACAAAATAACGGCTTTTGCAATTCTGATTTCTGCACCTGTCAATCTGACTTTTTCTGGTTGAACTGAGCCTGAATCGAGGTGTTTCCCAGCTGGGACAGGAAAACACCTCGACCTGTGCCAGACCGGATAAAAACAGTGGAGCCAAGAAAATTAGTAAAAGCAGAACTTGCAACAAAATAGCAGAGAAGAGTGGATGTCGGAATTTGCAGAGGATTGAGGAACCAAAATGGAGGACTTAAATTTAATTGTCTCACCACTTTCAGAAGATTGGCCTGGTGCACAGGCCGATGAACCAAATATGTACGTGCATCCCCAAGAGTGTACAGCTTCATCCCTCGTTCGGGTCCATATTTTTGGGATGGAACGTAAAGTGCCTGCAACACAAGAAAAATGCACCCACAATGTTTCGGGAAGACGATTCCTATGTATTTACCCAACCACTTAAGTTCCACAGAAATCCATTTTTTGGCCCACAAGCTCGAATGGACATTTATTGCAAGAAATAAAGAGTGTTGTGCCACTTGCCCACAATGAAAAGTCCCAACAAAATAATGTGCCCTGGTGTTCAGGACAGAGGCTTGCCTCACGCCACATGCAAGCAATTCCACCTCAAAAGTTTACTGATTTACTGATTAAAGTTTACTGATTTCTAATAAAATCCTTGTTAGTTAATGACCCATTGAAAGCCTGCCAACACTGGCCAACCCCTATTTCCTCGACGAGAACCTAAACATCTATTGCTCTGAAATTTCTGGAACAAGTTTATGGCACACTGTAAAACCAAAGCCTGTAACGGAAGCAATACCACTTGCTGAAGTTCCAAGATGTACAGAAATCATAGATCGTTAGGATTGACATGCCTGAAATGTACCGGTGAGAATAATCAAATGACGAAACAGCCAAAATGAAACAACACACTTGCGGCTGGCCCAATCAACACAAATGATGATGTAAAAAGAAATCAACACAACTCAATGAACAAAAAAAGGAAGGAGTTTAAAATGCAGAGACAATGTAACTTTTAAAAAATTATAAAAACGAAATATCCAAATAAAAACTAAAATTCTATAAGTTAAAAAACACCGAAACAAAATATTAAGACGAAACAAAATATTTTGTAAAAAGAAACCATTCCCAAAATGTGACGCACAAATGGGTCGAGGACGAAGGCCTTGCCTTTTATGCATTTATTATTGTTCAAAGTGCGATACGCCTCTTTCCTGACATTCGTAAGGTCGATGTTCGAAAGCAGCCATGAAATATTCGAGCAAAACTGGTGTTATTCGGGCACATTCATAGTTCGAATTCTGCCCTGCAGCTGAGTGATTGACGAGTGTAAAACTCCAAAGGGGAGAGATCAGGAGACTGGACTGGCCAATAAATTGTTCCTCGATGCGACGATCCACCCCAGGGCTTGGAAAGCGGAGGAAAAGCAGGCTGCCAAATAGCATCCTAAGGCATTTCAAGCGTCATTTTCTACTGCAGGGGTTGTGTTCGGATCATCATTCATCTGCGGACTACAGGGGTGTGAAGAACAGGAAAGGCAGGGAGCAAAAGTGTACTATTCTTAAAAATTTGCAAAGGTACACTGGTCCTGTTGAAATATTGCAGCACCCACCGCTAAACAGAAAATGCACTTCTCTCAGCTCAGAAATGCGCTGGTCCATTTCCCAGACTGGGGTGCTCATGCTTGGGGGGCTTGGTTTCAAACTCAAGAGGGGCCTGGCATCACTTGTGGGTAAACCCCTCCCTATGGCCATCCCTGGACAGTGAGTTAAAAAACAGAAGCTGGTAAAATAATGAAAGATAGCCTTTTCTGGATTTTCAAGCCAAACATTTTCTGAAAAGTCCTTTAAAACTTTCTTTTTTGGTCAACACTTACTTATACCAAACCTGAGTGATGACTGATGAGTGATGAGTTATCGCAAGAACTTGATTGGAGGAAGAATGATTGCCTGATTGCAAAACATTTTCCAGTATACCTATTCCAGGTTTTTCAGGAGGTATTACAAATTCCAGGCAACTATG
Organism: Sinentomon sp. SZTP_YWyxl; assembly: GCA_030068105.1. NCBI lineage: Eukaryota > Metazoa > Arthropoda > Protura > Sinentomata > Sinentomidae > Sinentomon > Sinentomon sp. SZTP_YWyxl. The sequence continues at coordinate 21,242 of JASGXE010006349.1, forward strand.
AATTTCTTAACACAAAAAGTGAGTCATCTAACTGATGTGTTCCCATTCATTGACATCACCTGCAAAACTTGTTTTTTTTTTTTTTTTTTTTTTTTCCTTGGTGCACAAGAAGACTCAGGGTTCCGTTCCAGTCTCAAAAGTTCCCAAATGGCAAAGATCACAAATCAAGCCAATGCCAAGTGCAAGTAAGGATCAGCCGGTCTGTCACGTAGTACAAGCCAAAATAGCCAGTTCCAGCACCATTTGCAGCTTGCAACAATCATAAAATTTGGTGGTTTAAAAATTATCTTTTGTCTTAAAACTCCAAGTAAAATTAGGCATGAAAAATTCACCCAAACAATCCATTTGCCTCATGGTTCACAAGAATGGGATCGACAAGGGAAGCTACCGAGAACAACAGAAATGCCTGAAGCAACTAAAATTCCCGAAGTATGAGCTGTCAGCCCATCATCGAACAAGAAAACAGTGCACAAAGATCGGAGTATTGG
>JASGXE010006350.1:0-21027 GCA_030068105.1 Sinentomon sp. SZTP_YWyxl
TATGACTCAGAACTCTGTTCGTTGTCCTGCCACCATGTGCAGTTTGTGGCAGTTTTTGTTGAAATAATAATAATAATAAATAATATCCAATGTCTGGCATCCTAAAATAAAATTTCAAAGCCTTCTCAACTCTTTAAAAGGGTTTTCTCGGGTAGGAATTCATGTGTTTCTTCTCCTTCTTTTCCATTGTGATGTGACAAAAGTGCATCTGTAGATGTACGCCTTGAAGGCATGCAATTACCAATATTTGCAGTCATTCCGTTCTATCTAATTGTTGTGTTCTTTTTCATCGAGAGAACGCCGCACTCCTCGTTTCTTCTCTAGCTCAGCGGTGCCTTGCTCTCTGCCCCAAAGTTTTCTTGACCCCACAGTAATCCATCGCCACCTAAGATCCTCGTCTTCTACACGTCATCTCGTCATCCCTATATCAGCATGGATTTCAGAACAATGAAGTCTTGTGAGACCCGGCTGATCGGCTTTATCCATGAGATTTCGCTCAGTCTTTATAGAGGAGAGAACAGGTCGATGCTGTGTTCATTGATTTTGAAAAGTCCTTTGATAGAGTTAATCACCGGCTTTTTGTGAGAAAGTTGGAAATTATCGTTTAACTTTTCCTCTAATGGCACTTATGGAATCATATCTGAAGGATAGACGGCCGGCCCTTATGGTATGGGAGAGTGCCTATCAGAAGAAACTTTGGTGCTACATCCGGGGTTCCGCATGGAAGTTCGATGGGACTGCTCTTCCTGCTGTTTATAAATGATATTTTGAATGGGTTAAAATTTGTTGCTCGGTTGTTTGCTGACGATTTAGTTTCTATGTCCGAACCTTGGTCCAGAATCCCGGGCCAATTTGCAAGCTGACCCGGGGAAAATTGAAAACTTGTGTGTCAATTGGAAATGAAGATAAATGTAGACAAATGTGCTGCAGTTACATTCCAAAGGTCACTTAATTATTAGACTTGGAAGTAATATATAGAAGAAAGAATTTATTTGCTAAAAGGAGCACCGATATGCAATGTGTCCTCTTTCAGATGCCTTGCGGTGACGTTAACAAGCACTCTAAAGTGCACATAAACCTTGTTGTTGAAAAGGCCAATTCTGCTCTGGGTGCAGCTCGCCGCAACTTGGCTCATGCATAAACAAATATCAAGGTAATGACTTACAAATAATCTGTTCTCCCAATTCTTGAATATGCTTTCTGTGCCTGGGATCCCTTCTTGCATGCCATGTCAACGCACTTGAAAGAGTTCAGAGAAGTGCAGCTCGTTCATGAATGACTATGGATTCACCTCCTGTGTATCGGAAAGCTCCTTGAGCTGGGGCTTCCTATACTCTTTCTCAAAGAAGAACGGCAAGACGTTTTTTCACACTAAGAAAGATCCTCAAAGGTTGGTTACTCATGTCTCTTCCTGATGAAATACGAGCCAGTACTTTCTCTAGTATAGATGCAATAACCTCCAAAACGTCAAACCAGACGATTTGTTTTGCGTGTGGTTTTTTCATCAATTTTAAATCAATTTTTCCGAATTAGGGGAATTTTGGATTTTCCGAATTTTGGGAATTTTGGATATATTTTGGACACCAATTTCTTGAATTACTTTGAACAAATTTGCGACAAGCATAAGTGGATACACTCATGCAGATTGATTAATTATTAATTCTTATTTTTATTTTCATAATTTAAATATTTATTTTTTATTTTAATGCCTTTCCAGAGTTGTTAAAGACGTCAATACCGAAATGAAGCAAGCGACGACTGGTTACGAGAATTACTGCATTACAGGAACATTAAACCAAAAGGTGCTGTGTGATGGCGTATTTCTCTGTGTTATGACGCATTTCCCTCAGTCACGCCCACAGCACAGAACAAAGTATTCGCTGAGAAACAAGGATTTAAATTTTTTTGCAAAGTTACGGAAATCTAAAGTTAAGAGTGGACATGTTTCCATGTTGTCTGATTCGCCTTTCTGCTGCATATGGCATTGCTGTGATGTCGGTACAGAAATAAAAAAAAAAAAAAAAACAAATATGTATGTATAGGTAAGCAATGCCTATGCCTACTTCAATCGCCGTAACGAAATCGATCCACAACAAAAATGTTTATTTTTAGGTATCTTTCTATACGTATACTGTAGCAGCAGATACCTTTCCAAGCATGGGACACGAGACGAATCACTATCGAAAGTGATTTACCGATTTCTGTCTTTTGATGTCATCCAATTCAGAGCTTTTTTAACTTACATGTATGCCGCGCGACTGCTTTCGCAGAAGAAACGGCGAAAGAGACGTTCAGCGGAAGAAACGCCACGTAAATCTCAAAGATTAGCCATTCCCATATCATGCAGCCTCCTTCAAGGAATGCCTTTCGACAGCGGCAATTTCAATGGCATTGCGTCTTCAATAACACATCTCACATCCCCATGTGATCCGATCCAATCCACCGTTTTTTACATGAACCGTTTCTCCCATCCATTAAGCGCTCTGTCTGTCATCAAGTTCCTGTTTTCGTCTGTCGGCGACTAAACGGCAAATAAAATCTCACGGGTAATTGAAATTGGGATTACACGCGTGCAGTAGAGACCCATTTGCACAGCCAGGCCAGAGGTACATGCAGGCACAACACCACGAAGCCGATTCAGTGCTGTTCTCTGCTTTCGATATTCCTGAGTCCCCCCACCCATCAGGTTGACTCTTCACCGCGCGACTTTTTGCACGGAAAACATCTTTTATGTTTTAAATGGGAAAAGCCTTTCAGTGTAGGTACTCGTACCTGAGCCTTTTCCCCAGTCTGGACGTTCTGACCGTCCAACGCCTGTCTTCGGTAATTGCTGTCTTTTGCTTTCGCTGGTTCACGTTTGCTCCCGATTTCACCAGATAGTGATCAAGCACAAATTTCTACTGCACATTTAAAATGCATTGGGTTTGCGACACTTTCGCCGAAAGGAATTTCGCAAAGCGAAGCTCGCAGAAAGCTCATTCGCGGAAAAAGATTGGTTTCGCAACTGCAGTTTTCTCGCACCAGTGAAATTTGCAACTGGATTCTTGGAAACTGACATTCTCGAATCTGAGACACATGTAACTTGATTTTTAGTCGAAATATTGAATTTTAGACGAAAGGAAGTTCGCAACTGGTTTGTTTGCAACTCCTCCTGTCTTTTATTTCGCAACGGAGACATTCGCAACTGAGACAATCCTATTGCCATATCTTAGCTTCCCAAAACAACTCCAAATTGGGCTTATTGGATTTTTGTGGGCACTGCGTAGAATTGGAGGCTCGTACGGTTTTTCGCCACTAAAATTTTTTTGATTTACTTAGTTCTTCAAACCTTCCTGGAAATTGATCGTTCTACGGTGAAATATTACCTACCACATGAATACCCCAAAAGGGCCCATTTTGGGGGGTTTTGGCGGGGCATAATTCGGTAATGGGGGTTGGATCACTTTTTTCCACTGCTTGAGTTCGATTTTCATGGTACTCCTGGGTAATCTATTCTGAAATTTTGGTGGTTGATTTTCGGGACGTCCTGTATATGGGGGTGGCCTTTACTAAAATAATATGAAATATGATCCAACTCCATTGGACTCGTCATTCCTGACCTCGACTGAATGCAAACATCGACGCCTCCTCCATGCTTTAGTGTTTTTTTTCGTTGGGCTCCATTTTTAATTACCATTTGCCCAATTTTTTTATTGTTATTGTTCTTGAAAAAAAAACGTTTTCATTTACAATTATTCAACAGACAACATTCAATATAATGTTGTTGAATAGTAGAACAGTGAAAAAAGAGCAACAGCAACTCACCCCCCATGTAGCAGCAACAGCACGATGAAAAAAGGTGTTGCGATCAAATAAGGCCAAATCATGCATCGATGATTGAAGAGATTTTTACAGTTCGAAGAGGATTCGGCAGAAGCAAGACAAGGAAATGAGCAGAAGCAAGCACAAAATGCCAAGCGAAGGCAAAAGATTGCAAAGGTCATGTTTGCAAAAAGCCAAAACGCTCCTAGATAAAAATACAAAGCCATGCATGCGACATGGGGCAAGATGCAAAACAAGAGAAAAGAGAGAAAGGAAGAGATTAGTTGTGTTGGCAGTTGGAAGTTGAACCGCACGAGAAAAAAAAAGTTTGTGTCGTTGATCTCGCTACACACATCACTTGCGTCTATGCGAATTGCATACCTCTTTTAATTTGAAGGCGCAATTTTTCGAATCGAAATGCATATTTCTCACGTTCTCCAACTTTTCTGAAACGCTGCACTGATTATGCGTGTGTGTGTTTTGTTTCGGTGCTCACAAAACGCAGTACGAAACTGTCCAACTTCTTGCTTGATAGCTCCTGCTGCCACGATTCCAATATGCTGAGTTGCTGGCACTATCGGTCTAAAGTGTCCAAACAAACGACGACTCCTTTTCCGAATCTCGCAGATGACGGATCCTGGTAAGCTGTCCAAGGCCTACACCTCGACGATGATTGTCCGTTGTCGTGACTGATCACGACCTGTCTTCTTTCTTCGTTGCTCTGCTTTTACAAGTTTAAGAGCATTTTTTCGTTTTGGGCAGTCAGGCAATGATACCAGCTAGACTGTTAAAATAGAACTCTTATTGACTAGAGTCCATCTGGCGATGATATGGCTATTGACAACCGTGCGTAGTCTGGCTGCCAATCCAAGTCGCTAAACGACAATGGATTATACACGGCTTATCAAAAGTCCTCAAACATAGGAGTTCGGTTTTAACTCAGGGCCATTCAAAATACATTGCATCGCGCGCTGCAAAACATCATGACACTCGTGTAAGGTGTGAAGTTGCAATTTCCCTAAGATGCCACCTGTATTAGCCTGGCCTTCAAAATATCGCCTATGTTTGAGGACGTATGATAAGCTCCGTTTGGCTACTGTCTAACTGGAACATCTGTAACTGTCACTAGAACTCGACTGAATGTAATGGATCTCGAACTTATACAGGGTGAGTCACCTCGAATGTTGTTTTTTTTTTCGATCGCAGTTTCCGCGAAAACGGCTGCACCTACAATTGTGGTGCAATGGAGGTTTTGGAGCCTGGTTCTCTTGCACTTCGTTTGGTTCCATTGGGTTCTCCCAAATTGACACCCCTACACCCTTTTTGGGGAAGGGTAGTTAGGGTTGTTTTCTATGCTGCGCATTATCTCCGGAACTGTGCTTCGGAGGTCCATGGTTTAAATTACAAAGTTGTTCATTTCCTTGATCTGAAGGCACCAGAAGTGATCCGACTCAAATCCATCCCTTGGCTTCCATTTTAGGGGTGGTTTTCTACGGGAAGGGGTGGAGAGGTTGGAGGGGCGTTTTTTCAGCAGGCATGCGTTCGTCGCATCTCGGATGATGGGGCCTGAGACCTCAGTCTTCTTGCGATTCGGTGAAGCCACATTTGGGGGTGTCTGAAGGGGTGCAAGGGGTGGTTATGTGGATGTCTCCGTTTTCGCGGAAATTGCAATCGAAAAAAACCAACATTCGAGGTGACTCACCCTGTATATAGCTGGTTGAATGACTGGTCTCTCGAAGACCAGTCATTGTCTGTCTTTGCGGGGATTGTCGATTGGCTGTTTCGAACAAGCAAGTGAATTCCTGGATCTAAATGCAATGCTTGCATTAGGTGGATTTGTTGGCGGGGAGGAGGTTCCATTGAATCGTCAATAGGAATGGGAATTGCAGAATCCTCTGCAGGCTGGATCCAGCATCATCGCCTCTCTCTCATGCCAAACCTGAAAAAAAATCACAACGCAAACTACGCCGATTCTTTTTCGGTTACATAGGAAGGGCGGTAAAAAGTTTTGCAAATCCCCCTCCTACGTCCTGCTGAAATGGGCTCGTCATGCATTCTTACCTTGGTTTTATTCGAAGTAGTCGTCTCCTGCCTTCACACACTTTTCCAGCCGTGTTAGCCACGATTTAAACGCTGCTCGGTATTCTGATTGTGGTATTTTCTGTAGTTGTGAATGGATGGCTCTAGATAGGTCTTGCACCCTGGAAAACGGCTTCCTGGCAAGGTTTTTTTTAGATTTTGGAACAGCCAGAAGTCACAGGGTGCAAGATCTGGCGAATAGGGTGGGTGGTTTATGACATTGATTCTTTTCCCCTCCAAAAACTCGCGGACTGCAACTGTTTTGTTGCTTGAGGCATTGTCATGCAGGAGCTGCGTCCTGGTTGTGCCAACTCCAGGCTTTTTCGTTTCAATGTTTTTGCAGAGACATGGAGGACTGTGTCTTTATAGTACGATCCGTTCATTGTTCGGGGAGGACATCGACCAGCAAAGGGCCTTGGTAATCGAAGAAAATTGTGAAAAGACGCTTCCGAGAGCGAAAATCTTGCCTCAAAATCTTCGGCCGTGGCTCGTCTTCAGACAACCATACCATATTGTCGACCTGTGAGGTACTGTGTAATAGTAAAACCAGCTCTCATCTCCAGTGGCAATGTCTGTGATTCGTTTGGGGCCTTTGGGGCCAAATTGTACCATGTTTTCTCTGGAGAAATAAACTCGTTTTGTTTTCTGTTCTTTTGTGAGCTTGTGGGGCACCCAGTTTGCGCACGCCATCCTGACGTGCAGCTGGTCGTGCAAGATTGAATAAATACGAGTATAAATCCATGGGAGAGCCCACAGTCCTGCACTAATGTTTCAATGGTGATACTTGGGTTTGAATCCAGAGCGGCTCTCACACAAATGGCATTTTACTCGTTCAGAGAAGTGTTCGGACGACCCTGACGGGGTTTGTTTTCCAGGCTGTCCTTCCACCACTGAAATCACGGATCCAACGTGCGACGGTATGGTACGAAGAGCATTTATCTGGAAGTATTCTGAACAGATAGGCATGGATCTGTGATGGCCCTTCTCCAAGCTGCGAGCGTATGAAAACATAAAAGCGTTCGCATTCTTTGCTGAATTCCATCTCACATAGCCACAAGAAAAAACTAAGACACAACTTCAATGCCTGAATAAAAAGAACCTAGGTACGTATGAAAAGCAAATGTCAGATATGACATAACGAGCTCACAAAATGGGCAAATAAAGTAATGCAAAAAGAATGAATTATGCTTGCCAATTATGGAACCACAGAGTTTTTGCAAAACTTATTGACCGCCCCTCGTATTTGTATTGGATAAATATTCGTTGCAGTTATATACAGACAGAGAGTAGCTTAGCATCATATAATATGCCCGGACATAACTCCCCTGGTGTGTCCCGAGTTACCCGCTCCAATCCGTTCAGCTCTCCATCTGCATTGCCCTTTCCTGTTTTTGCCCTTTGCTGTTTCATTGTTGTTTTCTTGTGCGCATTATTTCATTAATGTTTTTATACCTCATTATCATTATCATTATCATTTTAATCTAATCAATAAGTATGACACGTCAGATGGTAAAAAAAACGTTAACAAGGGTAAAACAAATGAGTTAAAATGGCACAAAAAGCGGAAAGCTGAAGTCGTTGATGCTGTCTTGTTCACATGGTTGAGAAGAGATTAAAAGAGAGAGAACGACCGGAAGCTAGCCTATTTACCTATTTATAGTTATCTGTGGACAAATGGATAGTCGAGGGCGTTCCATTCGCGGGCAGTGCGCGGGAAAAACTATGAAAGTGGGGATTGAACGCGAATATTTATATTGAAATGAGTACGCCGAGTTTCAAGCCAAGAAAAGGAATCTGGACTTTGGAGAGGAGAAAAAGAATTTAAAATGCGTGAAACGAAGACTAATCGCCTTGATTTCCTCTTTTCACACAGTTGATCAAGATCTAGCTGCTCGAGCAGTGTGGAGACACTTGTTTCTCTACTGAATTGGCCTGTAATCATTCGAGCAGCTAAACGCTGCACACGCTCTAAGACCGTTATCTGGGATACCAAAAATGGGTCCCAAACTTCGCAGCATATTCTAGCAACGGCAATACAAAGGTTTTGTATGCAAGTAACTTGGCCTGGCTGGATGCACCGCGAAGGTTCCTAGTAATGAAGCCTAGCATTTTACGAGATTTTCCTACGACACGTTCAATGTGTGGAGTCCAGGAAAGCGTGCTGTCAATGTGAACACCGAGGTACTTTACAAGAGAACAAGGTGAAATCAATTTGCCGGACAAAATATAACTAATAGGCTGAACAGCAGGTCGATGAAATTCAGTGCTGCTGCATTTTTTAGGGTTCGGGGTCATGGCCCAGTTCTTGCACCAAAGCGTCAATAGAGTCAAGGTCTGCTTGGAGCCGCAAAATGTAATCATGACCAACAACAGGAGTGTACACTACGACGTCATCAGCAAACATTCTGATTCTACTCTGTCTGGCAAGTGGAAGGTCATTGATGTACAATATGAAAAGCAAGCGTCCTAAAACACTACCTTAAGGAACATCTGTTCTTACGGGATTGGAGATCCTAGACTTACAGTCATTAATTGCCCATTTTCCAAGTAGTTTTCAAGAAGGGAGAGGAGGACAACGAGCAGTCCATATGATTTCAATTTGGTTAAAAGTAGTGAGTGTGGAAATAGATCAAAAGCTTGCTTGAAGTCGATAAAAACAGCATGTACATCGAGTCTCGCTTCAAGGGATTCTGCAACATCTTGAACAAAGCCGATGAGCTGCGCAGTACAAGAGTAGCCTTGACGGAAACCTTGCTGAGCCGGGGAGATTACGTTGACAGCTGAGCAAAAAGCAAGCAATTCCTGCTGACTGAGGTGTTGAAGATTTTGCTGTAAGAATTCAAAAGAGAGATCGTTCGGTGAGAAAGAGGATCACTTGGGCTTTTACCGCGCTTAAGAACTGGGACAACAGCTGAGGTTTTAAAAGCAGCTGGAAAACACTGAGATTCATAATTTTTAATAAATAGTATTTTCAAAAATGGTGAAAGAAGACCGGATATGAGCTTGAAAAATTTAGTTGGAAAAGAGTCAGGGCCAGCTGACTTCGAGTTTTTAAGATGATTGAGACGACCTTCTATTTTGATGCACAGTTTACCCTGAGACACAAAGGAAAAATGCAAAATTTGAGGGCGGGTGTAGGTTAACTGGTTGATAGGGTAGCACTAGTAGCAATTTGCATTGGCATCAACGGGTTTTACAGAATAATTGTACATTTTGACCAGACTCTCACGAATTAGATTAGCTTTTGAATAGTCATCAGATGCAACCTGACCAGAAGTAGATAACAATGAAGGGAAGGGGACACGTTTCTTTGTAGTGCTCAGGAAGGACCAGAATGCCTTGCAATTTTTTCGTGCATCGAGCGTTCAATAAAGGCAGAGAAAAGCTTTGAATTAAGAGCCTTAATATCGAAATTTAGCCGGTCAAGAACGTGCTTACGGCGAAGTTTTACAAGTGGAGTTTCCGGATTGTTGGATCCGATCAACCTCTTCAGCAGCCTACGCTTCCGAAGATACAAGTTACGCAGGGTACCGTTAACCCAGGGAAAGTGAGGCGAACCAAGCCTGGAGGCGAACGACGAACCCTTTTGAGACGAACCGTGGAAAGAACGGAGTTGAACATGTCTGAAATCAATTTACAAAGGTGGTCGGTACTCTCTGTTTCAGCAAGCAAAGCGCAGCTCCAGAGTTCGTCCGCTATGAATTTTGAAATACAATTTCAGTCGGCTGAGTGATAAAGGCGCACCAAGTTGTATTGGTGGTTGAGCACGGAGGGGATGAGGACGGGACGGAATAAAGGAGGCGCTGTGATCGCCAATACCAGCCATCGTTCGGATAGTTAAGGGTATTTGAAGATTCGTAAAAATGAAGATCTAAAGTACAGTCCGGCCGGCTATATGCTGGAAAAAGAACCTTTTCAGACAAGCTGTAAGTGAATGCTATGTCGATTAAACATCTTTCTACAGGACGGAGTCGGCTACTTGGCAGTTGAGGGACTAACCAGTTAATATTCGGACAATTGAAATCGCCTGCGACTATAAAATTATAAAAATAGCCCGGTGAAGTAATTTTCAAAAGTTTCAACATGAAGAATTGAAATACTCTCAAGTTTGGCACCGGGAGGGCAATAGACACCCAGTAGAAAATTACGAGCTTTTGGGATCTGAGGCATAATGATTTCGCGACAACTAAGCTCAGCTGAAAGATGGATATCATTACTTTCCACTCCCTGTACTTCATTTGGTAAAGCGATGATGTTAATTCGAGTTCTGTCAACGACAACGGCTACGCCACCGCCGGAGCGGTTATGACGGTCAGTCCTGTATGAAAGAAAGTTGATGGGGAAAATTTCAGAGTCGCTAATTTCTGAGCGCAGCCAGGTTTCAGTGAGAACAGCATCACAGACATTTAATGATTGAAAGACATTGCGAAGCTCTGTTCGCATGTGGAGTCCAAGCAACGAACGGCAATTGCAGTTGGAGAGATAAAAATTTTGCGGAACATCTTGAATTTCAGTGTGAGTCAGAGATTCAGTTTCGGACGAAGCGTCAACAGAAGCATTGTGCAGATTCGGTCGGACATTCGGATCGCAGCGAGCAGCAGAATCGATGCAATTGATGACTGAAAACACTGAGAGCTCGGAAACAAATTCCAAAGTAGGCAGGCAAGATATCGCCCATCTGATTTGGGTGAGACAAGAAAGCAAATAAAATAAAAAGTTGATGTGAAGTTTTTGCTGCAAGTGCGGCAGTGTTAGCAGACGACCAGCATTTGATTATCAGTTGGCAAATTTCATTTTTGATGAAACTGGAAACAACTCAATATTGATAGGCAAGGTGTTTGAAATGACGTGTGACAAGTTGCACCCCCAGTGCCAAACTGAAAAGCCAGCAATGCAGTAAACTATAAGAAATGACGAATTGAGAAAAGATTAAGATAAAAAAGTAACCAAGGGACGAATGTCTGAGATGAAGCCATCATTCATCAACAGGAAGCCATCATTCGTCAGCAAGAACAGACATCTGAACAATTCGCCAAGTTGACTCGAACCGGTTCTTGTGAGATGAACGCCGTCATGACTCAGCCAGCCGTGTTGCCAAACGAAATTCAAGTCCCCAAGTCTGACCTGATGGCGATTGCTGAAGTGGAAGATGGTTTAGTTGATGTTCTTGATAATACCCGAAGGAACATCAGCTCGGTCAGGTATAGCAGCGTAACCGATTTTAACAGAGGGTGACAGTCCACGAATTACCTCTATCAAGAAGTCAAATTCTCTCATGAGTGAAAACAAGTTCTGTTTTCTGCCGATGTTGTTCGTGCCGCCATGAATAAGATGCATTTGGTGGTTGGGAGGTGAATTCTGGTGTCAAGGAGGAGCCTTGCGAGGTCCAGAAGCGTTGCACCAGGCAGACAGAAATATGCATAGTCCGGTATGTCAAGGCCAGTTACGCGTGCTTATATATAATTAACGAATCGCCAAGTATTATTGTTGGAGCAACAGTGCGGCCGCCCTGAATGAGACGAGGATAGCGGCGAGTGAGTTCTGTGGCAGGACAACTAACACGTGCAGAACGAATTCTACTTCTTGATGAAGGAGATGACAGGCCTGATGGTTGCGAAAGAACATGGCAAGTAGGGCCCCCTGCAGAGGCTCCGCAGTTTGAAAGTTTTGCTCAGAGGTGCACACCTTTTCAGTTAATGGTTGCTCGCTCGAACTTTAACATTGAGAACAACCAGGAAAATCCTTAGGTTCAACTGCACTGAGAAGACCTTCAATTTTGTTTGAAAAATCAGCAAGCGTAAGGTCAATGTTGCTGAAGTGAACGCTGAAATCGTCTTGCGAGCTGGATGCCGTGGCACGATTTGGTGGACGAGTCGATTGCCGACTCAAGTTCAGCTAAATTTGCATGCAACCCGGTCACCTGACTTGACAGCTCTTCATCAAGTTTTCGCAGCATCACAGAAAATTGTTCCACGAATGTTTCAGTTCAGAGAGATAGATAACTGACACAAGAAGGACACGAATAGACGGGAACCACGCCGGTTGAAACCAGTCCAAGGCATTCAGCGTGGAACCACTTGCTGCAGCCAGTGCGCTGAAGGCTGCATGGCAGCCTGTCAACGGAATTGGACGGATGTTGCCGATCGAACTTGCACTCGGCGAAACAGTAAAGAGGACTAGGGTCCTTACTGGCTTGCTTGGACGAACGAACCATTACTCACAGACGAAAGCGATAGATGTGCTACGAAAATCTATTCGATGAACAAAACAATTTCGCAGGTGCCAACTTCGAGGACGTCGACGAGAGAGCCGGAATTGGAGCTGCTGCGACCAGCTGCGACGACGAAAGCAGAATGTCGCTGAATAAGCAGAAAAAGTAGAAATACCTGTGACGCTTCACTGTTGTGAACAGTTCAATAAAATAAATAAATAAATATGGCTTAATTTTGCTTTCTAAACACAACCACTATCTCATTCGAATTCTCTGGATTATCTCTTCTCTCGTATCTCTGGATCATTTATTCGGGGTGAACAAACAATCGGCTCTGGATCATTTACAACATCTCTCCCAGTAGCAAGAGTTCTAGTGACGAGTAAATTTCTCTCTCTCATTACTTCTGAAGTTGTTGCTCTCACTGAAGGTGTGTTTCTAATGTGTCGATGCTGCCAATGCGTTTTCAAAATGGTTTGTGGCGTTTCACCGGAAACATTCCAGTGCTTTCTAAATTTTGAGCATGGGCACAATTCCAAAATCTATGCCATACACCAAAAATGTCAAATTTGAAATCCATCCATAAACAAAATAATCAATGAAAGGTTTGCGGAATTCCAAAAGGTGTATGTACTGAAAATCTGTCAGGTTTTCTACACTCCTTATGGGTGTATTGTTTATTGCAAGGTTTAAATTCATCCATTTTTCGTCAAAGACAGCATCTAACTCTCGAAAAATAAATTTATTTTCATCTTTCCCGTGTTCTCCCAAAATTGCACTTCAGTGTTTCGGCCATGCTGCCAGCATATGATGTGCGTTATCAAAGGGCTTAAAATTGCATCTGCCTCTCATGGAAAATCTGGCGAAATAATTTTTCGAGACTCATTAACTCCCATGTGTACCTCACACTTGCATGGCAAATGAATCTGTAAATTGCCATAACCTATGGTTAGACCACAATTTCCTTTTCAATTGCGTTTTTATACAACAAATTTTCATCGGCCAAGATTGGTAAGTGACGTAATAGATAGTTGATTTAGCTTCCTTAATGGGGGTGTGTGTCGATCCAGAATACGTCATACTGCAATGCTTTGTCACTTCTTCAACGCTATTCGCGAAAAATGCTTGTTCCGCGCACAACGAATTCTCCAAAAACGACGTTGAGTATAGCGTGGAACTTTGCACAACCCTGTCTCTCTATACTGACAATCAAACATGTTTGAAACATAAATTTTAGACATTGTGTTTACTAATTTTGAGAACCCTTCGCCCAAAGTAAGTGTTGTTCATGGAATATCTGACCAATTTTGCCTTCTGGAAAAAGCCTTCTGGAAATTTTTGAGTTCCCTCAATAGGAAAGGTTCTTTACCCTCCCCTCCCCCGATTAAAGGCATCCTCTTGTGAAATGTGTGTCCCCATTACGGAAAAGGCGGAACTTTTGAATAGTTGTTTCGCAGACGTTTTTCAGCCACCTGTTGTTTCCAGCGATCCCATTTTTGTTCATTAAACCGCTGCTGATGACGGTGCAGTCCATTTTGATCCTTCTGATAGAGAATCGTTGGCTAACCTTTTCTTTGATGTGCGCGGAGTCTACAAACTTATGTCTGATATCAAAACTATGAAACCCGCCTGATGGCCCGCCAGAAGCTCTCGTGAAGGATATATCCGTGAAATTAAAAGGCATTATACACAATGGGTATTTCTTGAAATCAGGCATCTTTAATTAACCATTCTTCCGTTCACGAAAACCTTTAGTGATTAGGTGCAAATGACCTCTGTTCATATTTTACTTCCTTTTTTCTGTTCAGAATACGCCATCAAAAAAACAGATATCTATCGGTCCTCCTTATGTCCAAAATAGCTCAACTTCGACTTCCCTTGCAATATTCTTGCTGCTGATAATTTGTGCGACCGTGGGATGAAGACCATGAACATCTTCATGGAAGACATCTTCATGGAAGACCATGATGTTGCAAGATGGAACTGTTTGGAGCCAATGAGTCGGAACTGACTGCGAAACGCCAAACGTCAACAAGCTGCGAGACAACAGAAGGCTGCCTAGAGCAAAGGGAGAGTTCCACCCCGGAAGCGATTTTACAAACCCTGCCGCGACTTCAGATGGCAGAGAGCGTTTTATGCATGAATGCTCGATTGGGGCCACATTCTCCCAAGAAAAAAGTTTTTTGCTTAAAGCTATCTGAACCTGACCTAACCCTGTCCCCTCTTGGAAAAAACAATGCTCGCTGGGGTCCCCGGTTTGCCATCTAAAGTCGCGGCAGGACTTGTAAACTGGCAAACCGGAAAAACCTGACATGGTGCGAAGATGACCTGACCATCCAAAATATGGATGCGTCTTTCGTAAAATTCCATACATTGCTTTTTTTGTCTGAACGTCATTCATGTTCTGAGATTTTTTTCGATCGGGCAACCATGAAGTGTAGCCGACTTTATGCTTATGAATATGAAAGAAACAACACTTTAAAAAAAACAAAAAACAAAAAAGATATGCTCCAAAGATGCCAACTCTGCCACTCTGTCGATCGCCAATTATTTGACCCATTAGTGCCTTTTATTTTTATATCTGAAGTGACATATAGGCCAACATTGACAGATGAAATTGCATTTGTGAAGCATCATCGCTGCTCCATTCGTATACATGCCCCTCTCAAATGTCGTCTCCAAATCACCAATTGGTTCCCGGGTTTTAAGGAGGAGTGGCATGCTTTCGTTTATTGCACTGATATACGGGTGGCGCACCAAGAAGCGAAACATGCAGTCTTTCTGCAATAAAGAACCTTGCATGAAGATGTATGTGAAGATTTTTCCACTTCACGGTGTTCCGATGCCGTAGAAAGATCCGTCCCCGAAAAAACCGACAAGGGCCAGGATGTCAGTGGAGCCAAGCGTGACTGACGCTCATGGCTCCCATGGGGTCGCACCGAGTATAGCATGAAGCTGAGCAGATCGTTTTCCCCGATACGGATCGTGTGGTGTTTCAGTGGACGAGCTGACGTAATCTTGACAGCTGGGATTTTTTCCGAAGTGAAAGATGGCGAGACAGCGCTAGACACGAAAGAGGAGAGCCACAGTCTGAGTGGAATACATCAATTCCGAATAAGTTGAATGCGAGCTCGCTCTAGCATTGTCTGAAAATTGACTGTTTTGCGTCGTAGTTGTGAAATAGTGCGAAGTTAACATACACCAGCAATTAAATCTTATATAAGTTTTGATAAGAATGTGTCTAATCATATTTTGATCACCGTCATCATATTCTGGTCAAATTCTCATCATTATGTCATAAATCTGAAATTTGGTCGCCAATTTATCAAAGTCTCACAACAAATGACCAAAACTTCATGAGGGTTCCATCAACTATTTATTCTAACGTTGAAACTGATCAATCGTCACGAGAGTTCCATCAAAATGCGATGATAATTTGATGAAATCAAGCCTGATTGATTTCATCAAATTCTCATCGGTCTCCAATCAAATTCTCATTCAAATTCATCAAAATATGATGATAATTTGATGAAATCAAGCCTGATTGATTTCATCAAATTCTCACCGGTCTGCAATCAAATTCTCATTCAAATTCATCAAAATATGATGATAATTTGATGAAATCAAGTGCCTGATTCATTTTATCAAATTCTCATCAGTCTCCAATCAAATTCTTATTCAAATTCATCAAAATCCGATGATAATTCGATGAAATTAAGTGTATGATTGATTTTATCAAATTCTCATCAGTTTCCAATCAAATCACAATAATTGTCGTTGTGTGCATTATGGCCTTTTCAAAAAAAAAGTCTATTCATTTTCAGAATGGTCCGCGCCCTTTTTACAGGTAGGGATGTGCAAATTTGTGCAAACATCGGTGTTCGGAGATTTTGAGCTGGGGGCCTCAATTTTCGAAACTCTGTCAGTTTTACCCTCTCAATCTTTTGATAATTCTCTTCACTGCGACATTTTCACGATTTTCTGTGGCCACGATCTGTCTGGTTGTCCGGTGTTTCGCTCCTGCTTTTAAAATTTGCACTTCTGGGGCAGCGCTGACGCGTCCTTCCGATTTACCGGAAAGAAAATTTCGCTGCCCCTCCTTTGCAATTGGACCTGCCTGCAATGGCTTCAGGCCACATAAACTGTTATGGCCGACAACTGAAAAAAATGTATTTACACGAATTCATGTCTGGAAAATTTCAAAATCATGTTTAGGTTGCTTTTCCATCTGTGGTGTGTTTCGTCTGAGCGAACATGCGCCGAACGAAAAGTGAAAAATTTTGCAACGCCGAGATTCGAACCCACGATCTTCGAATCCAAACCTCAGTATTCTACCGATGAGCTTCCAGGATCTGCACTAATTACGGTTCTCTATTCGCGCTTAATTGAAGATTCTCGGATGTTCAGAAAAGGAATGTCACACAATTTGGACACCACTGTCGTGTCCCCTCTCCCACTTGCATTTTGCTGCGATTTCTGGCGAGAACCATTCTGAAAATGAACGCATTTTGTACAGTTTATTTTTTCGTTGCGGTAAAATGCAACCAATAGAAAAGCAAACCATAAACTCACAAAATTAATTCAGCCTGAATATGCAATCTTTATTTCCCAGAAAACCCAAGTGGCAATTTGAACTCTGCAAAGCGATGATCAAAGTCGCTGCGCATTTATCAATATTTGATCACACAAGAAGGACAATATTAATTTGAAGATATTGCGGGATCATAGTTGATGAGGTTGATTCGCATTGATCGTGTGATCAAGTGATAACAACCTCATCAAGTTGGATGAGATAATGACCAATCTCACAAACTCTGATCACAATCTTATAAAGTTTGATGAGATTGTGATGAACCTTATCAACTATGATCACAATCTAATCACGTTTGATGAAATTGTGATCATAGTTAATGAGATTAATTCACATGGGACCGGGTCTTGAGAATTTTGGTGGTATTAGGCAAAAATCCTAAAATTAACTTACGTGACTCACTGACTGACTGAACGACCGACCGACTGACCGACCGACCGACCGACCGACCGACCGACCGACCGACCGACCGACCGAGTGAATTTTTCACTAATATCACTGAGAAAATCACTGAGAAAGGCACTTTTTGAAAAGGCATCGAAATTCTGCGCATGCAGCGCACACTATCTGAAAGTACAATAATCTGCAAATTTCCCCGAAAGCAATATATCAAAATTCAATGTCATCATCGACCATTACCTATAATCAAAACCATTTCTCAATTTATTGACCAGGCTTATAAATTGTCATGAAGTCCACAGTTCAGACAACATTCACTCTTGGTCAACCATTGAACACTTCTGTTATAACCCCGAAAGGAAACCCCACGAAGATTTCGGCAAAGAAAAGGACCACAAAATCGCTGCTTGTGTCGGTGGCAGCGAAAGGAAGTTTCAGGCCAAACAGTGATGCCGATAACAGTGAAGCCGAGGATGCCCCTGATGATCCTATCAATGATGCAGTATCACGTGTTTTGGACGTATACGATTGGACACTTGTTCCCACAACCACAAAGTCAGTGCACAATTAATATTTCATTTCTTTGGACATCTTGTCAAAATCTGAACCCATCGGCGTTGTTGAAGTGCGCGTTCACAAAAAAAATAAAGTCATCACTTCACAGGAAACAAGCTCACAAGAAACAAGCCCTCAAATCACTGTCCATGGATGACGACCTATTTTTTATTGTCAACTAACAACCTTTATCCCGTCAATAGACGGTGGTCGAGATGTCAGATGACGGCCCATAGGCCCTGAGCAGATCACAAAGCATTCAGTTGACCATGCAAAGTTCGTCAGATGGTGACCTACTGTCTTCAGCTGACGACCCTTGATTGGTCGAAATGCGAAACCATGGGTCGTTAATTGATGGCCTTGACCCGTAAAATTACGAGCCATTCGCATTGTAAATCGACTTTGTAAAGGTTGTCAAATTGCGACGAATTAGTCATCATTCATGGCAGCCATTTGAGGGCTTTTCTGTAATGTGACGACTCTTAAGGTCGATATTTAGCCTGTGGGTTTACAGGATCTCTCATACGAATGAGGATAGAATGAGGATATAGGATGAGGATGAGGATTAGCTATAACTAACATAGTTCAAAAACACAGAAATTAAAGTTCGCAATCATGCTTGTAATTTTCGCTTTAGTTTCAGTTTCGAAAAATCATGTTTTCTGAAGCAGAAATTTTGTTGTATAGCAGCGTTGACATTTTGGTTCCACGCGAACCAAAACATTTGGTTCAAGAAACCATTGCATTTGGTCTTACTGACGCCAGGCCGGATTCTTTCAAGAGCCGGCGCAAAGAAAAAAAAATGGAAAATTGATTTCTATAAGTTTTAGTTTATTGCAGCTTTTTATGCGATAGGGCACTTTTTTCGCGGCACAACGAAATTGGTTCTGCTAAAAGTACAGGCTGTTTTTTTTTCTTGTAGTGTGCTATGTTACGCGTGACGTTTCCTAATTCTACTATGCAAAATCCGTGCTGCATAAATAAAAGTTCTCACTTTTCCCTTTTTGCAGCTTAGGAATCGTTTCCAC
Source organism: Sinentomon sp. SZTP_YWyxl (assembly GCA_030068105.1). Taxonomy (NCBI): domain Eukaryota; kingdom Metazoa; phylum Arthropoda; class Protura; order Sinentomata; family Sinentomidae; genus Sinentomon; species Sinentomon sp. SZTP_YWyxl. The sequence continues at coordinate 18,665 of JASGXE010006350.1, forward strand.
GACAATGTGGACAAATTTACGGTCGCTTTTCTCATTGCAATTCACATTCATAATCAACTTCAACATACGGATGCATCTTACGCAACAATGGAAAAAGAATAGAAAAGAAATTTTCGCAAAACAAATCTATCAATTGAATAGCGAGTGTGTTTGAGCAAGACCACCTTTTAATCAATCAATCATAATTTCTTTATTCTTTGGAGTTTCCTCCTATTGAATAAGGAAATACTGTTATGCAATTACACAAGAAAAGAAAACAAGTAACTTGCAACAGAGGAAGGAAATGCAATGCAAGATGCAATGCAAAATGCAAAAGGAAAAAGAAGTAGGTAATTATGCAAGCTGAAAAAGAAAACAAGTGACTTGTAATGGAAAATTGTAATGATAGGCCCGGCTACATCTCGTTTGATATAATCGCGTTTGATATAAACCTGTTTTTTTACCTGTTTTTGACCTTTTTCTATATCAAACGCGACTCTAGTAGCGTTTGATAATATAGTCCCCACGTCGGGTGGCGGAGGACGGTGGCAATATGACATCACCTCCCAAATATTTCTACGCTGAAAAAAATGTCGCAGAGAAACTTTCCCCCAAAATGATAGTGGGAACAAAACGGTCAAATCAGGAAAAAAGAGCATCATCCTGTTTCGTTCGACGAACGATAACTTTCACTCTCCTTTGCAGTTCATGTGTGTTGAGCTGCATATCGGAATACCGGCCGACATTTCAAAAATGCTGGTCTGAACGAGTTTACACACGCGCTCAAGTCGCCCAAAAAAAGGATAGGAAGATTAGGTTAGGTATAGGGAAGGTTAGGTTAGGTGGTTATGGGAGAGAAAGTTAGGTTCGGACAGGGAAGGTTTGGTTTGGGTTGAGTTAGTTTTATAATATCACAGAGCAAAGGGTGCCAACTCGCCCACTCCAATGACGGCATGTATTCCGAACTACTACCGAGCGGTTTTTTAAGAACATGCCGACAAAGTCATCTCTGAACTGGACAATCGCAGCGACAGTCGGTGCGCGATGACGACGGTGACGACATTTTTCGAAACCAAAGTCGGAGGCGGTCTTCAACCGCGACAGCCTTATGCTTCATCTGCTGAGCACCGGAAGCACTGACAAGATGAAGATTAAACACACAAAAGCGACAATAAAATAAATCACTCGGGATTATTGGAATAACTTTCTGAGTTTTATGTGATTGATAAGAACGCTGCGGCACATAAATATTCGTGTGGTGGTCAAGTGCGGCCAATGTCGAAAACAAATTGAGTGCCGCAGGGAACGTCGACCTTTTCGAACGTCGACGAGCGAGTCCATCCCCTGACGGGGCCATAGACAGAAATCGAAACGAGTTCTCTGCTTTGTGCCGAATATGTGCAGAATATTCGAGAGATCTTTTTTTGCAAGTGTGGCCACTGGGAATTCACCAGCAAACAAGCAGCGCTGCAGCGGCATATTATTTTTTAAATTATCCGACATGAGCCTAAAACTCTTTCCCGAGGTGCCCTGATTCCATCAGGAAACTTTCTTGCCCGTGGCAAAAATTGAATGGCAACAGTGTCAGAAGTGAGCTTCCTCTGAGCATCCAAATGCGTTATTCCTTTTAACGTGCTTCGAAACACACAAAGACCAAAACATGATTATTCAAAAAGTTTCCAGACTCCAGCTTCTGTCAATCTACGTATTTTTTGAAATATTGAGGATGGGAGTACACTTCTATATCCCTGGACTCTAGAGTTATCCATCCGTACTCCCTCCCTCAACATTTCATAAAATTTGTACTCCCACCCTCAATATTTCAAATGCGTTTGCTCCCAACCTCAATATTTCATAAAATTTGTACTATACCGTCCTGAATATTTCATAAACATATGTACTCCCACACTCAATAATTCGAGGGATATCGACCAATCTCCCTCACTTGCATCGCCTCCAAATTATTTGAACGTATTATTGCAAACTTTCTTATGTCTTTTCTCAACAGCAATCAAACTCCATCCTAACCAGTTTGGTTTTCGCCAAAAACGGTCTTTGAGACTCAGCTTATCCTTTTTGTGGATGAAATAGCTGTTCACTGGATAAAAAACTCCGTTCATGCAATTTTCCTTATTTGACAAAGGCTTTGACCTGGTATCCCATGCAAAACTTCTATTTAAGTTGCATAAGCTCAATGTCCACCAAACTCGTCAAAATAATCGGCTCCTTCCTTTCAAATAGAAACAGAGGTTTTGGTGGGAGTAACCGTCGGAGCCATCCAGAGTAACTTCTGGGGTTCCTCAGGGTAGCTATGGGTCCTATTTTGTTCCTCATATAATAAATGACATTTCAGCAGATATTTCCTCCTCGTTACGCCTGTTTTG
>JASGXE010006351.1:0-21435 GCA_030068105.1 Sinentomon sp. SZTP_YWyxl
TCAATTTCAAAGGTGATAGCTGTGGCTAAATGCATACCGACAATAAATGGAAAAGCGTCAACTTACCTTTGGCACAAAAACGAGTGCCATGCTCAAAAAACAGCAGAAAATGACAGCAAGCGACACAAACACAAAGGTTGCATCTTGCTGATTGGCTATCACCATTGTTACAGGTGCCGTAATCAGACAGAGAACCACGACGTTGTAAATGGCCATGCCGACGTAACGAGAGTCGTTGATGTGCTTCACTTTCATGGAACGTGTTTCGTAAGCAAGAAATAACCCAAAGACCAAGAGCAGACCCTTGTAAGCGAACATCACCCCTGAAACAAACAAAATTCGATGCTGTGACCAAAATGATGCCATGTGAACATTGAAGTTCGTGAGGGAGGAGGAAGCTGATTTCAAACAACACACCAACTGGAAAATAAAATAGGTATGTCAAAAGTGTCTGAATCCACATCATAAAGTCTAATTGAAATTGAAGTAGAGGCACCTTTTAAAGCTGGTTTCCAACAGACTTAAGAACCACATGGCGGTCCAATATTAACCAGACAAATGCTAAACATCAATTTTACACCAGGCCCTTGAACTGCCTTCCTGACGCCGCATTGCAATGCCGGTTACTAATTGCGTTGCGGTTCATGCCGGGTGATGTTGAACCGCACCACGGTCAACATCGAGAAACAAAATGAAAAAGGATGCATAAAAACTAAACAACTAGCACAAACTGGAGTCACAAAAATGTGACAGCAATTTCTTGAAGTTTGGCACTTTTATGGTTCAGGGTTCTGCAAAACCTCGTGCACAAATATTTGATCCAAATTCCCCGCATAGTGTTCTCCAAAAATGGGAAAAATACTGATTGTGTGCTCTTCTTCAGAGAATTAACTGAATTGCGCTTGCACCAACCACCTGAGGAAGTAAACGATAATACTTCCTCTAAAACTCCTAACTCCTAAACGATAAAACTTCCTCGATAACATCTCAAAACACTCTCGTAATTTTAGACAAGGCTTTCAAAGAGGCTGATCTCGCTTTTGAAGCTAAATCTGAAGAAATGCAAGGTCAAAAGAGTTGAAAAAAGTGAAAGAATGACTGGCAGATAATTCTGAAAGATAAGAGTGATTGGCAGATAATTCTGAAAGATAAGAGTGACTACCGAGCCAGATGCTGTGGTTGCTGCTCTCGCAGTGTTCCAATTCCGGTCGGATTTTGATGTCCTGTTCGGTATCTGTTGGATCTTCCAGAGGAAAAGGTTCCAGTGTCCTTTGCTGTGGATCAACTGCTTCCCAAGTGGCCAGGATTATAATATCAATTACCAGCATGCTGGTGATGACCAGGTACAACTTCCATGGTTGGATTTTCAGCTTATGAAAAAGGAGAAAAAGAAACATTCAAAGTGCATCCTCTGTAAGCGCCCTCTAAGTCTGCTCAGACAAAAGATTGACGAGAAACCTGCAAAGTTCGAAGTATGACGTCATGCTCTGGACTGTAAGCACTAGAAAATGGCATAGCCACGCAGAGCTGCTTCCTATTCGATATTGCAGTGGTGACGCCTCCCTGGATGACTGCTCATACCTAGCCAGTGCTAACTGCCACTGGTGGTTGAGCGGTGGTTGAGCTAACTGCCACTGGTGGTTTGATTCATTCACAAAGATCCGATCTAGCCAATATGCCACTTCAGTGGCTAGGGCACCCACTTCAATTTTCTAAAGGGGATGACAAGCATCAGCAATAGGATTCTGCTGTTCTTATTCGTTACTTTATACAAGCCCCTCCACTTTTTTCATGCATTGCATACCCTCCCCACTGATTCTCCTGAGCAGAAAACAGATTGGCTATCGGAGGGGATTAGCAATCCCTGAAGAATGAACCATGAAATGATGAAATCCAACCCCAACCCAAAATTACGTCTCAAAACTAATATTTCTGAATGAATCATAATGCCGTCTCCAGCTGTGCAAAATGTGGAGAAATACCATTCCAACTCCTGTAAAAATACCCTTTTTACAAAATTAGGTAGGAAGCTGCATTTTTCAATCTTTCCAGATAACGATTTTGGTGAGGAAGCAGAGCATGGTACAGCAGGAAACTCATCCCTGTGGTGTTTTGGATGTTTACCTTCCTTCGTCCTTCACAGATCATTTTACAACTGCAGCTCGGAGAGAGATTTGCACCGGGGAGTATTCAGTAACCACAGAAACTATCACAACAATGTCTTGTATTCAGCTTATCACATTGTTCATCCCATATCATGTTCTGTCCTCATTAGCCATGTTCTCTCCCACAGGGTGATTTAATTTGGCCTTCAAGAATTGGCCAAAGAACACAGAAATTCTAACAACCAGTTTAACTTAGCCTCAGATTTGAATTTATGATCAAAGTCCCAACAACCACTTTACCTTTGCCTCAGATTTGGACTTTGTTGTCAATCGGTGGACCCTCCAGATTTTGCTGAACATGGAACCGTAAGAAAGGCTGAAACCAATGGTCAGGAATATGGCCCTGGATCGGCAAATATGAGGATAAACTTCCGGAGAAACGAATTGGCCGTCAAGCCCAAGAAGGAACACGCAGAGCAGGCAGACGATAACACCAGTCAACATAATTGTATTGCAGACAGGGTGAGACAGTTGTATAATCCTGGATGAAATAAAAATGGCAGTAAATGGTACAATTTTTTTTTACTTTAAAAATCTTTTCAATCAGAATCAGCGTCACAATACAAAGAAACAAGATCATGCAAAAACAATCCAGAACTGGCTGTGAGCAGATTTGATTTGGGAGAAGCAGAACGGAACTGCAATCCAAAGATGGAAACATGTCCAAATTCAGAACGAAACAAAGCATGCCATACTGCATGCTCGGGATTCAAGGCACTTGCATTAGAGCATGGCTGACATTTCGGAGGCATCCCGCTCTTCATACCGTTGACGAAATCATCTCAGAGTTGGCTTCGTCAACGTAACGGAGAGCAGATTCTTTCGAAACATATCCATGCTCATCCACAAGCACACTGAAGAATAAATCGTCCGGTGTTTGAGTGTGACAGAAATATTTTTTCAAACAGTTCATTTGGATGTGTCTCCCATTTTTTGCTGCCTGAACTCTGCCTTTCCATTCTGAAAGTTGTCAACAGTGGTCATTTGCTTTGATCACTTGACTTGCAACTGTTGCTGGAAAAATTCATAATTCTCCTGAAGTGTGACTTCTCTGACAGCATAAAAAACAGCACCCCAAAAAAACAAATTTGCGAGGTTTCTTTAATCAAAGATAAGATGCATTTCACACGATGTCACATCCACCCAAGGTTCCCACTCAAAATCAACTTCAAAAATAAGGACAAGTTAGACAAATAAGGATACAGAGACAGCCCCGTAGCCAGGAATTCTTAAGTGGGGGCAGAGAAGCATTCAGAGCAGCAGAAACAGGCAATGCTGTTCTCGACGAAGCGTTGCGCGAAGCACAACTCGGGGGGAGGGGCTCCCCGTCCCGAAGGGGAGGAAATTTTGAAAAAATGGAACCTCAAATGGTGCTCAGAATGTTCAATTTTTTAAAGAACAGGATTATTTCACCCCCGTCTGCACATCACCAGTTAAAGAGGTATGCGAGCGAAGGCCAGTAGGAGGAATTCCTTTTGAGACCATGCAAAATAAGGACAAATAAGGCAAAGCTACTTTAACTAAAAACAAGGACACATAAAGACGAAGATCAAAATAAGCACTTATAAACTGGGTGGGGGACACTGTCTTAACATTCATTTGCTCATTGTGAATTCTGATGATAAGTGGCCCAGCTTTGATTCGTGTCAACCTTCAACGAGCAAATCAGCTGCCCCAGAATCCTCTTTAGAATTTTCCAACCCCTTGAGACAAAAAGCCTTATTGATTGCAGAAACGAGAGAAACGCTTTAGCTCGGTGGCCAATGGCCATGATAAAATGTGGTAAATACAGGATAACCCGCAGGAAAAAATGCAATCTTGAAATGATTCCAGGATTCATGATTTGTCAAACAATGTGAACTCTTCCCTATCCACCAGCAAAATCACGTGAAATTCTGTCTTAAGCCGCATCAGAACAGCCAGACTTTTTTTAGTGCGACAAAATCCCCGCGTCAGAATGGACAGATTTTTTGCATCAGACTTTTTGAGATCGTCTGTCCAAAACAGATTTGCAGTCGCAACAATAGGCAATGGTCAATGCTCCAATGTTCTCATTTGCACATTGTTACCAGTGACAATCTGCTTTGGACAGACGATCTGAAACAGTCTGCCGACAAAAATCTGTCCATTCTGACGCGGGGATTTTGCCGCATTAAAAAAGTCTGGCCGTTCTGCTGCGGCTTTAGGAGTTGGAAATTTCTTAAAAAACCTTCCAAACGTCGTCAAGTCCCAGATCAAAATGGATCTAATTTTCCTCGAGTCTCTCATCTCAGGTTTCCAGCACTGTGGCCACGGTGATAAAATCTGGAAAATTTAAGACCCTGTGGGTTCAAAAGCTACTCTCACAAGTCATTAAGCCACATCTCACCTTGTTACATGTGTCTTGAGTTTCTCCAAATACGGAAGAACAATGACAGGGATGCAATTTGCTCTGCTCGGCAATGCTACCAAAAGGCAATGAATTCTGAGTAAAAAGTGACCCCACTCCAAAAAGGTGAGCTTCTGTTCGCTGCAGGAGAAGGCTGCAAAAGTGCATCCAGTTTAGGGAAGGATGCCTTGGATTTGAGAGGGTATACCTGGGAGACTTGACAATGGTATGTGTTGGGAATCTCGAAAAACAACTCTCATCACTCTTGATCTTGCAAGTTAAAGAAACACTCCAGAAAAACAGTTTCAAGCCCAAACTTCAGCAATTCCCAAAGTCAAATTTTTGCTTATATTTTTTTTACTATTTTTGGATATCAATAATCTTTTCCAAACGACGGAGTTTCACATGAAGGGAAATTGGTTTTGCAACTGCAATGATTGGGTAGAGTTTTTGCTTGCAAACACAAGAACAGGTTCATTTCCCATTCTGAAATGGACTTTGCCTCAGACCAACGGCTCATCTGGTCCCTGTGAGGTGAGGAGGATCATACCAACAGGCATGTTGGGAGAGTGTTACGTTGGCGCAACAATGCGAGAAAATTCGATTTGAAAGAATAAATGCGCTGACAAAGAGTTACCACAATAATTTACAAGTTTTATGAATAAATTGGGCAATCTTCAAATGCACATTGGTCTGGTGGATTACATGCAGACCATGTTGGACTTGAGAAAAAGTCACTTTACCCACAGTTACACCTCATTCGGCCCTCTTCCCTCCCTGTTATTTCCTCCACTTCAAAACAGATTTTATGATCTCACGAGTTTTCTTCAACTGTTAACCAAGTGTGTGGTTTCACTTGCCATTTGGGAAAAACAAGCATATAAAGTTCGTTCATTTTCAGAATAACCCAGGCCAAAACTCGCAGAAAAACGAAGGTGGGAGCGGGGGCACGACAGTGGTGTCCAAATTGTTCAACATTCTTTGCCTGAATATCCAAGTTGTTTCATTTAAGCGCGACTGGAGAACTGAAATTCATGAAAGCGCCGGTTGTGCAGTGGTAGAGCCCTGGGCTTTAGATCACAAGATCGTGGATTCGAGTCTCGCCATGGGCAAAAATTTTTAATTTTCATTTGGCACTTGTTTGCTTAGACAAAACATATCACAAAGTGAAAAGTAGCCTAAACATAATTTTGAACTTTTCCAGACATGAACACGTGTGCCTATGTTCCAGTTCTTGGCAAGAACAGCAGATGTGGCCGCACACGCCATTGGCATTGCAGGCCACACGCCATTGCAGCCAATTGCTGCGGGAGGGCCAGCGAAGTTTGGGTTCAGCGCTGCACATAAAAAAGTGCACCTTTTTATACGCAGGAGCGGAACGACCAGCAAACCAGACAGATCGTGGTCACAGAATATTGAAAAAAAACTCCGAAACATAGAATTATCAAAAGATCGAGAGGTGAAAACCGACAGAGTTTCAAAAATTGAGGCCCCCAACTCAAAATCTCTGATTCCCAATTTTTGCACAAATTTGAACATCCCTGTCTGCAAAAAGGGCGTGCACCATTCTGAAAATGAACAGATTTTAGGTATGTGTGTGTATTTAGAAGGACTCCAGTTAGGTGCAGCGGAAAATTGTTATCAGAAATGAGAAAATCAAATTGACCGCAGCAGCAGAAACATGTTTTATTTGTCGACGTCATTAGAAAACTCATTGCTTATTGATAAAAAAAAAAAAAAATTAAAAAAAGGTCATGAAAACATCTCTCTGGCAAAAACAATTTTGACCAGTAGACAGCCAAATGGCAGGTGGTTGGAACTGAAGCAAGGATCTCTTATCACAAGGCAAATTCCCCACCAAAATTGAATTTATCCTTCGAAGCATTCTTCGCCCATTCTTTTGCATTTTCAGGCCACTGCTGATGGTTTTTCGAATTTTTTTTTACTAAAAATTGATCGTTTTAAAAAAAATAATTCTTCGTATTTTTGCAGAATGTGGATGAATCATCTATAAAATTTTGAGAAAACCCAAAAATGATCCATTCTCCCTGAAAGGCTGTCGTCACTAAGTTAAACACTTTTGTAATTTGTCAAGACATTACCTGCTGACTACATGCACCAAATAGCCAATAAAATGTCATTTTCCACTTAATGGGACAAGCAGCCAATAAAATGTCATTTTCACCTTATTGGGACATGCAGCCAATAAAACGTCATTTTTCACTTATTGGGACATGCAGCCAATAAAACGTCATTTTCCACTTATTGGGACATGCAGCCAATAAAACGTCATTTTCCACTTATTGGGACATGCAGCCAATAAAATGTCATTTTCCACTTATTGGGACATGCAGCCAATAAAACGTCATTTTCCACTTATTGGGACATGCAGCCAATAAAACATCATTTTCCACATATTGGGACATGCAGCCAATAAAACGTCATTTTCTACTTATTGGGACATGCAGCCAATAAAACATCATTTTCCACTTACTGGGACATGCAGCCAATAAAACGTTATTTTCCGCTTATTGGGACATGCAGCCAATAAAACGTCATTTTCCACTTACTGGGACATGCAGCCAATAAAACATCATTTTCCACTTATTGGGACATGCAGCCAATAAAACGTCATTTTCCACTTATTGGGACTTGCAGGTTTTTATGGGAGAGAACTCGACATTCACTTCTCTGATTTGTTAAAAATTTTGCAAAATAAAATGATATCTAATTTCTCAAAAAGTACCTAATAAAAATGTATCTTGCACCAATTTCTGGCTTGTTGATTTTTGTCCAATTTTTTTTCTATCGTCAAAAAGACATTGCAAACCAATTTTAAGAAAGTGCAAACCAATTTTCTTTCTTGTGAGCAAAATTAATGATACCTATTCAATTTTCTAATTCTCCAAAAAGTATTAAAAAATTCATCTTGGACCAGCAAAATAAAAATTCAATTTTCGAATTTGTCACAAAGCAATAAAAATTTATATTGAACCAATTTTCTGGCTTTTTAAAAAATGAATGCAAAATTAATGATATCAATTTTTATATTGTCAAAAAAGAAATGAAGAATTTTGACCAATTTTCTGGCTTGTTAAAAATAATGATATTCAAGTTTCTGATTTGTGAAAAAGTAATGGAAAAATGAAAATCGCCAAATTTCTGTCCTGTTAAAAATTAAAGCAAAAGTAATAATAGGGTATGAAACATTTTTTCCAAATCAAAATATCTTCAGCTCAAAATACGATATAGCAATTTTCTGATTTGTTAAAAAGAAATGAAAAAAAATCAGTTCAAAATATGATATTCAATTTTCTGATTTGTTAAAAAGTAATGAAAAATTAATATCAACCAATTTTATTGCTTGTTAAAAAATCAATGCAACACTATTTCCAGATTTGTAAATTAATGAACAAGGTTTTAACAATTATTATTAGTCATGTTTTTGTGTGCTTGTGTTCAAGCACTTGTGCAGGGGTGTTGCGAGTAGAATGAAGTTTATCGTTTTGAGTAACTTGCTTCCACTTCCAACCCCAAGAATGGGGGTGACTGCCGTTCAATAAAATGGGCAAATATCACAGCTGCCATTTAGCAGGAACGGACAAATTCGGGCAGAAATTGGCAGCAACACATCATGAACGAATGTCAGTAAAAGTTATGGCGGTGGCAAATTATTTCCTACATGGGGCCAACATAACAGTGAAATTACCCCCTCGATTGATGGGTCATCTCGGCCCCCATTGCAGCAGTTCTGTGGAAATTTGGACATGAGTAACAGTATAAAAGTGGCAACAATGAACTTCCATGGTTTGCATCAGGGGGACGACATCGGCCATCAGTAGCCAACTTCACACGCATCCAAACTTTCAGGCACTACTTGAAATTAGTTGTTGCATTTTTATTGGTTCAAATTTATTTGCGGTCACCCACGAAAAAATCCTCTCACTCACAGGCTGAGGCTTTTCCAGTCCTGAAGCCTCTGAGCTGCAAGAGGCACACAAATTCAGCAATTTGGCAAGAGACCTTTAAATTTGGATTTTCCTGATAAATTTGGCGGATGTGGCTAAACGTGCCAGCAGAATGTTAAAATATTTTGAGTTGCATTGGTTTATGCGAAAAGTGAACTCGGAAAAACAAAACTACAAATTGCTAATCGCACGCATCGCATAATTTGCTCCACCGAGAACAAAGTCATGGCAGAGCGATGCACCGATGCATCTGTTTAAGGGGGATGACTGCTGGGGCTATCAGGCTGAAATTTTTACCAGTTGTTGGGGACCAAAAGAGAAGCTTCTTTGCACAGTATCAACCCTCCAGCTCCTTTGGTTTGGCTGTTACAGGGCAATACATATACACTCTAAAAACTGGTCGTGTAAGAAATCTATCTCCTCAGAAATGGTTGGATAGGGGCTTCAAACTTTGTGGGAACCTTCTATGTATGCCAAAGTCTCAAATGACACTATAGCACTTGCCTAGCACTTTTGGCTCCTGAGTTATATCAATTAAAAGTCATGCGAAGCTAATTTAGCGGTAGCGCGATTCAAGAAAACAATTGTAGAAGTCCAGTGTAATGTCAAAAAATGCAAGTCCTAGTGTCATTCAACTCACCTCAATGTGGAGAAAAACTGGTCCAAATTTCAGCCTCCTAGCATTAAAATTGGTGGAGTAGATCAAGTAGTCAAAGTTTGGATTTAGGTGGAAAATGCAAATGCGAGAAAACGTCATTTTAAGTTAAACCCATAAAATTTCACTCTTAACGTATGGTAAAAGTCGTTGCAACAAGATTGACAAAACGAAATGTCTTCTTTTACAATTAAAGCAAGCAAATTTTTCCAATTAGCATAATAATTTTGACATTATAGTGGCCCAAATTTGGTTACAGCATTAATTTAGGCACATTATGAAAAGCGAACATTTTTATGGCCGGAAACCTATTTTTTGCTATTACGCTAGAAGAAAAATGTGTTTTCGCACTTGGAGCGAGTCAGAAAATCAGCTTTCATTTTGCCAAAACACGTTCTTTTTGGAAAATGTTTGCAGCAGAATTCTCAGAAAACATCACAGAATTCAAAGTGGGGGAAACCATGAAAGTGGCAGCAATCAAAAGCTCGTTTTTGGACTTTTGTAGCGACGAAAGCCTGTTTACCTATTGTTCTTACGGTGGTAGAATAATGCGTTCTCGCACTCGGAGCGAGTCAGTAAAACTGCTGCCATTTTGCTAAAACATGTCCGATTTTGAACATTTTGCACCAAAATTCTCAGAAAACATCACAGAATTCAAAATGCCAAAAAACTGAAAAAGTGAAAAAATTCAAAATTTGCCCAAAATTGAGGCAGTACCCCCTTAAGTTCAGTCTGCACTCTTTCGTTGCTAAAGACGATGATTACAATGTGAACGCGTAAAGTAGACTCAGGACATCGCGGAGTCGGAATACTTGGACTTCTATGCCCTGACCATTGTTTCAAAGCTTCATCTGACGATAATTATTTAATATCTTCTTTCAGGTACGATGCAGTGACAAAAGTTTGGGGTTTGATATCAGCTCGAATGCTGATCAACTGCCAAAGCTTCACAATCATCGATTGTCACGTTGAGACATCAAAATGATATCAAAGTTCTTTGAAAGTTAGACCAGACTTGCCTTCGCTCTCGATAGACTTGGTTGAATACGATCAAAGCAATTGCCAAGCAAATTCCGATCACAGAAATGATGCCGACAGTGATGAGCAGGCCAATGGATACCGTTCGGAGGACTTTCTTGACAATTGTGCGATCCTGGGGCACCTTATTTCCTGAAAAATCGTCGAGGTGAAGGAAAATTAGCCTTGTTTGAAAAATTTTTGAGAAAAAAATTTCTGCTGAACAAACAAATGGATCTGTTATCCTACCTCTACCAGCCCTTTGTAGATGATTGCCAAGCACATCGGCCAGGACTAACCTGTCAGGGATATTCACAGGTATTTCAAAAATCGTTGACCGAAATGTGTTTTCCGGAATCGTAGTGACATTCTCAACAAAAAAAAATGTAGAGTGACGTTTTGGTGTCCGATGACTTCTGGGGGTACTCACTGAAAAAAATCATGGGCATATACTCGTACACTGTCATCCAAGAGATAATTTTGGTCACACCAAAGACGAACTCTAAGACAAATTGCAAAACTAACGAAATGCTAAAAGCACACCTAGGGACCGCAAAATGTGCTCCCTGATCTGTCACTGTGCATAATTTCAACATTTTTTTTTGTTTTGTCATTTCTTTTATGGTTGGTTTTTGGTAACGCAAAAATGATGTCTGTTCTGACAGTGTATGATGGGCCAGTGTTTTTTTTCTTCTGTGAGTACCCCCAGAAGTCATTGGATGACAAAAAGTCACTCAACATTTAAGAATGCCACTACAATTCCAGAAAACACAACTGTCAATGTTTCTGAAACACCCTGTATATACTTCTGGCATCTCCATCATGACCTCTGATAACTCAGCCCAACCTGTGCAAAGGTTTTCGGTTAGGCTGATGGGCAAATCAGATATTTGTTTTCCAGGTATGAGTTCCTCAATTTCTATCTTTTATTCATGGCCATATCATTTATTCCTGATTCCAGTGCATTAGGAGAAGCACAGATATTTTGGCCTGGCGTGGCGATAGCAAATAAATGATAAAACGTACACCTGATGTGCGCAAAGCAGACAAAATAAACCGTAGATCCTGTTAGATGGCTTCACCGACAAAATGTGGCTCAATAATGTCGGAGGATGGTCTGACCTCAAGGGATTTTTGTTTCCTGCCCAGTACTGGGGAAGGGGTGACCATGATTATAAGCTTCGAGTAGGATGTGTCTTTAGTAACCTTGGGAAGTACTCCTTCATTGTGAGGACAGTGAGAGATTGGAACCTATTGGATGGTACCGTTTTTGGGGATGGGAGTAACATTTCTGTCCATACCTTTAAGAATAATCTCTGTTCACATAACAAGAAAGCACTGGCGATAAACGCCTAGCCCTTCTTCCCCCTCCCGCCTGTTGATTTGCGCCGGACTATGTCCTTGCAAATTAAATTGTATTTTAAAAAGCGGGGAAAAAAATCAGCCTGGATTACAGAATGATTGAAGCAAGCAACGTCATGGAAAGCTAAGTGAGCACCCAGGCAAGGTCCTGGTCAGCTGCAACACTTGGCACTTGCTCTAAGAATGCTTATATTTCTAGTTTTATATGCCTCCCAGTTTTGCTGCTTGCAACAATTAGGTAGCAGCACCAATATCTCTCAAGAATTTAGACATGAGATATCCAAATTCAAAGAACCTTCAACAAAAATCAAAGAGAACAGTGGCATACCAATCCATCGTTCCTTGTTGAACCATGTCATGTTGTTTGAATTGTTATCGAAAACCCCAAGTTTCACATAAGTTCCATCCCAGAGCTGCTCAATCTGAGTCCAGGCGATTCGATCTCCCTTCGAGCTGAATGCAACAGTTCCCTGATGAGAAAGAAAGTAGGTACAAAAATACGAAGACCAAAGAATGACAATCCAAATTACGACAAGTAATTTCGGGAGAAACTCTTTAGTATTTGCATGGGCAACCAGAAGTGAGCAAAACAAAACAAATAATAGTGACCAGATAGCATTGTCGCAGTGTACATATTGATTTTAAACAGAACACAGAAAACAATGATGAGTAAGAAAACATTCAAACATCCTTGCAGAAAATATCTGGCGGCGCATGCTCAAAAAACATTTTTCTTAAAAGTTTCAGCACTCATGTTTTCAGCATTGCCAAAAAAAAACCTCACGAGCTCATAAAGCATTCCACTCCCTCACGGTCCTACATGCAAAATAACACTTCTCAACGTCTCTGCTGACAAACCTTGACCGGAGTTTAAAATCATGGCCATGCTTGCCTCTGTAGGTAAGGGGAACAGCTGATATTCCTTCAGGCATTGGAACAAGATGACAAAAGTGGGCAGGCCAACTTCAACACGTGGCCTTGTCGAAAATGTCCAATGATGTGGACAACTGAGGAGAGATTCCAAAATGGTAGAGATTGAAAAAAACAAGCGACAAACTTACAGATATCCCCAAAAACTGGGTAGAGTTCATTGCCATGTATAATTCATTTGCTATCTCCTTATTCGTGTAATCGAAATCTTCCAAACTCTGACCCTTAGCACTCAGTTTTTCCATAGTTTTGTTCAGTGCTGCAAAGGGGAGAAAGTTAAACAAGGAATGGACAAAGTTCTAGAAAATCAGGAAAAATACTTTCGTTTATGAAGCATTTTACATAAGTTGACAAATTTCAACCTTAGGCCGATATTATTGCAATATAACCAGTTCTGACAATGCCAAAACAAGTTTTCCGATATCGAAAAAATCATATCTTTGCAAAACATCAATCTCCTCTGAACAGTGATTTTTGGCAAATTTTGAATGTAAACGTTGGCAAACTTTGAATGCAATATCTCAGCTTTGGGGCCAAAATCAGACTATCTTAATTTCAAATTAAGGCACTAGAAAATTTGGTACTGCTATTTGGCCCGATAAGTAGAGCACTCTGAAAATGGTGAAAAGGAATTGTCACCGCCAAAACGAAATCAGCCATTTCAACCATCTTTTGTGATTTCTTTATCATTTCAGTCAATTGAAAGGCAATTCTGGCAATTGTGAATGGGCGATTTTCCACGAAATGTGAAAATTTCCACGATATTCATTGATTTCCACGAAATATCTCCTTTTTTCACGACATACATGCGAAAACGACGTGCTTTTCCTTTTTTAATTAAGTGGCAAGCATAGTGCACAAAAACATTTGAAAAATAAAGCTTTCTTTTGCTCTTTTCTCAGTCTTTTCTTCAGTTTATTTACATCAGTTTTCCAATGTATTGTTCCTGCAAAATTCAAAGCAATCACATTGTAGAAATGACTGAAAATGCGTTTTTGACAGGTTCTGGCCTTTTTATTTCCACCACCAAATAACGAAATTTTTCAACTTTTGAGCGAAATTTTCCAAAAATTATCACCATTTTCAACGTGCTCTACCGATAAGTATTCTGTAAAAATGTATGTTTGGTGATAATGAAGCAAAAGTGAATTAAGGCTCTGTATCCTGACCTTTCTGGCCAAATTCCAATTTAAGAATTATTGCCACTTCGACAAAAACCAGAGTCCTCCAGCTCAAAAGCTGTAGTGATAAACAAAAGTTCTACTTTTTGAGCTTTAGTTCAAGTTGGCCACAGCTGCAAAACGAATGACACTGGGGGGTGGTTTGCACAGATATTGGTCAATAATGACCCCCCAAAATGTGTGCAAAGTTGAGCCAAATCAGTTGAAAAAGCAATAACATTTGCAAGACGGGAACAAAAAATTAACCTTTTCCTGGTCGGAGTCTTTAAAAAGACGATTTTTGGAGTCGTAAGATGGGCGCTCATTTTCCAAAAAAAAAAATGCAATTTTTCATTTTTGGGTCAATCTCAAACTTCAATCGCTTGTAAAAAAAGAAAAAAAAAACATCCGGCAAAAAGAAAAAATCGAAAACAATAAAAAATCGCAGGTCCACAGCATTGATAAAACATGTCCAAAAATTTCGCGTAAAATAGCTCAAATAAGCCCCTTTTGGGCGGAGTCTTTATCAAAAGATGCATCTTTTAGGCTGAATAACAGCAGTATCAGCCAGTCGTTTACTTTTTTCAAAGAGCAGTCCATGTAGTGTTCACATTTCCCTGCACATGTACCTTCAAAAAGTACAGTAAAAACCGCTTCTTTCTTGAAATGGCAGGAAATCAATAAAAAAATTTAAATGTCAGGCGGGGTCTTTCTTTAGACGGTGGCGAATTCTGGCACCGTATGAGTACGTTTTTGCCCCCCATACGACCCCTTTTTTATTATATCATTGGATGCGGAGCCATCGATAACCGGGGTGGGTGAACGAGCCAGGGGTGGGGTTTTTTCGTCAAAAATGCTCTGTCTCTTACCGTTTTCCTCGAAAAACGCATTTGTTATCTTTCAACTGGATTTCTGAGAATTCAATTTTTTTTTCCTTTGAGGCCATGCCACCACACACGTGTTCGGAATAAAATAACCGCGTAAACTGTCAATTATCCCACTTTGAGACACCAATTGATGACGCAGAAAGCAATTTTCAAAGAGGCATGAATACCACCAGTAGCGCATTATAACTTTTCCCCCTTCCGAGGAAAAAAACAAACCTGCTGCGTAGGTGGGTGAATAAGAGCGAAGACAAGGATTTTTCTTTTGATCCACCTTGTGGAACCTATGACCAGATGCATATTGAATGGTGTCCGAAGACCAGAAACCAATTTGCACAAGAGGTACAGGGTGGGATTAAAAATGTATGGATCGTCTTTATAAAGACTCCGACTGGCAACCTAGTGGCAGACTAGCGACCAGGAAAAGGTTAAAATAAATAAAAAAAATCCTCAGAAATCCGGTGACTTCCTTGGCCCCAGTTTTTCAAACTTTTTAGGTCAAAATAAGGTACAAAAAGTGGAATTTTCATTGCAAAAATCAGGAAGTTTGGCCAAGAGAGATCAAAAGGTCAAGAAACGCAGTACTGCCCTAAATGGTGAGAGAGTAGGAAGGTGCTAAAACTGATCACCTTCCTATATTGTATGTAAGGATCGTGTTTATGTGGAAAACATAGGTAACAGAGAGAAAAGGCTTGCAATCGATTATGAGGCAGGACATGAATGACATCATAAAATTAATGTCGTAGAATGGTCAATTATCAACTGATTCGGATTCCATCCAATTCTGTTTACCAAATTGATCACAAAACATCACACAAAACCCACAAATTCTCAAAGTCAATTTTCCAATGTCACGATGACACTGAATGCAGATGATTCTTTCAACAGTTAATCCTGGATGCTATAATTCAATTCCTGATCTGCTGGAAATAAAATAGGAAACTAACCAATTGCAGCTGCCCAAATTGCATCGTATGCCAAAGGAGCTTCCTGATATCCTTCAGGATATCTTGAATTGTCAATATCGTAACCAATCCCCTTCAGAGCTGCATTCAAGCGGACCATGAAGTCTTCCGAAGACTGAAATAAATTGCAAGATTGCAAGACAAAACAAACAAATGGGGAAAGCACCACGCAACCAAGAAAGAGGAAAAGGTGCATATCGGAGTCATCAAGAATACAGGCACTTGAATTAGCAATTTTGGGCAAAAAAACTACAAACAAAAATCGAGTAATTGACCATTCCAATAAAAAAGGTACCCAAAAGTCAATGTCAACGACACGATGTCAAGTTCGTCAAACAGGCCGAATAACAGCACTTTTGATCTCAGTTGCTTGACTGCTCCGCCTCAAATGGGACACATCACGTCCACATCTATATGAGTCCAAATTTTACGACACATCACGTCCGCATCTATATGAGTCCAAATTTTACGACACATCACATCCACATTATTACATGAGTCGACAATCCCATCTCTCACTGTAAGCCAAGTGAAACAAGCCTGAATCTTGATGGAAGTACAGGACGCATTGCGCCATTTCGTTAAATCTAAATGCAAACATTTTGTGTTTTTGCAGTTTATCAACAGTTCCATGCAAAAAAAAACAAATCAGGGTGGCAAGTCAAATTTAAAAACAGGAAGTACCAAAAAACAAGATTTCTTTTGCAGGAAATTCTTGCGAGTTACCAAATATGCATATGCCTGCAGCTGACATCAAAGGCGCACACACTCCTGGTCTCAGGCAATCAGGCTTGGGACGGCAGGCTCAGACCCAAGTGGAGTTCTAAGGGGAAGAGCCCCTGACGGGGAGTTCAGGAGAAAGTCTTCTGACAAAAAAAGGTTCTCTAATGGCGATAACGTAAACCCTTTGAGTGTCATGGGAGGTATCGTGAATACTTTCCCCGGGTGCCAAATTTTAAAGGTGGTTTTCTCTGCTGATTTTTTCACACTTTTGGTGTATTTTGACCTCAAAAACTCATTTTTGGCACCAGATTTGAGTTTTGGCGGAAAAAAAAATTGGACCTCATGAGACCCATTTGGTACCCTGGAAAAATTCCTAGGTCTCATGAGACATTTTGGCAACTGAACCTACGAAGGTATTTTTTATTTTGTATGTTGTGATGAATGTCCAAATCTGTTTTTGCTGCCCAAAAATGTCATTTTGCATTGCCCTTTTACACAAATTATTATGCAGGTTTTATCCACATTCACATCGCAATGCTTTGAGATTTTTTAAAAAGTGAATTGAAAGCAAAATTACAATTGAATCAGTGAGAATGAAAAGGTCATATGTCCACAAATCACAATTTTACGAAAGTGTCATATGTCCATGGACTTGCAACATTTTGATTCCAAAGAAGAATTTCGCACTGAATATTTCAGCCATTTCAGGAGTTTATGAATGTCGGACAACAGCCATTTTGATTGCAAACTGTGGATGCATACGTGGCATACATTTTTCTGCTCTTGCCTCAAAATAGCCAAAATGTGGACATGACCTTTTGATTCTCAACGATTCAATTATTGTTATCAATTTCTATCTTTCTCACTCTATGATTGTTGTGAATATACGGGTACCAAGGCTCAATAGGTGGGAAACGGTAAGATGTTAAACTCTGACAGTGGACACAGAACCACACCCTCATGATTAGAGCACTCTGAAAATGGTGAAAAGGAATTGTCACCGCCAAAACGAAATCAGCCATTTCAACCATCTTTTGTGATTTCTTTATCATTTCAGTCAATTGAAAGGTAATTCTGGCGATTGTGAATGGGCGATTTTCCACGAAATGTGAAAATTTCCACGAAATATCTCCCTTTTTCACGATATAAATGCGAAAACGTCGTGTTTTTCCTTTTTTAATGAAGTGGCAAGCATAGTGCACAAAAAATTTGAAAAATAAAGCTTTCTTTTGCTCTTTTCTCAGTCTCTTCTTCAGTTTATTTACATCAATTTTCCAAAGTATTGTTCCTGCAAAATTCAAAGCATTTACATTGTAAAAATGACTGAAAATGCATTTTTGACAGGTTCTAGCCTTTTTATTTTCACCGCCAAATAACGAAATTTTTAGACTTTTGAGCGAAATTTTCCAAAAATTATCACCATTTTCAACGTGCTCTACTCATGATCAATAAGAACACTGTAGCTGAAGTGACTACCCAACACACAACAGAAAAAGATGCAGCTTGTATTGTCACAGCAAACTCAGTTCCCAAGGAAATGCACATCAGACCTCTAAGGAAACTAGCCGACTAAAGTTATCATGTTTCCATCCCTCCCAAATGCCCAGGGAAACCAATTATTATGTGCTCAATCTGCTTCCAAAGCAATCAACACATTGATGCCTGTGGGCAGTGAATAAGTAGGAACATTTGTATTTGTACTTCACTAAGTTTCACAGACTTTGTGCAACAGTAGATTTTGTTTTTGGCCACATTTGACATTTATACCATGTTTTATCTCCTCATTATGCCCATATGAAACTCTGTTTTCAAAAACAAATCACAGAAATTTAGCCCTTCCTGGTTGCCAGTGGATCTCATGAGTCATGAGACCCATACATGTAGAGACCAAAAGTTGACTTTCTTCCAACCTGGGCACATCTCAGCAGAGAAAAGTCCGATTTCATGTGCCGCAACAAGCCTGTGTCCATTTGAAATACATGTGATTTCTGGGTCTCATGAGACCCATGGCACTGGGGTAATTTTTTTCTTGTGGGACTCATGTGACCGTTTGGCACACAAAGGGTTGCTCATTGAAAGAAATCAAAGTTTTGTCCCTCAAATTTTATGAACATGCTGGTATCGAACCATGGGGACATCAACAAAAGATTAACGCAAATTCGAGGTTGTGGATTAAATTTTTGCCATTTGCTTCATCAATGGAGAAAAATTAATCCACAATCTCGGAGAAGTGCTAATCCGGAGTTGATGTCCCCACGGTAAGAAGTTGATTGACTTTTTCCAAAACAGGGACAGGAGAGGACTTCTGAGGTGAGAAGCCAAAAAAAAGGACATACAAGGATGGGTAAAAATCCTGATGAAATACCACGGCATAAAGCAAAAAGATCCCATGCTGTGGGGTGATCTAATTGAGGGTTAATTGAGTCTATGCGGATTAATTTTCGCCCCTGCCCCACCGTGCAGGGCAGGGGCATAAATTAATCAGCAGACTAAACCCAGAACAAAATTATTGTCAACCAACAGTGATGCTTGAAGCAGCTCACCATGCCGGATGTTGTTTTCTGATTTCCCATGTTCCACATTACTGCTTCAGTTGTGATATGGCCTTCAGCTGCAATCCTCATCTGCTCCCGAGTGCAGTCGACACCTTCCTGTTCCAAATTTATCTCAAACCAATTGTTTTCATACCATCCTGTAGGCAGGACGAAGAGATAAAAATGTTTCTGAAACCACCATTTTTTCATATCCAAGCATTTATGCCCAGTTTTTCCAACACGGATCAAATCTAGGTTTAAACTGAGATCAACTGATCGTAGATCATTATTTGAACCGGATCATGATCTGAGATTATCTTTTTGTGTCCTTTTGAGGTGGAGATGATCTCCGATCAACTGATCGGAGATCATTTTTGATCCGCTCTTTTCAATTCGGCCGCCATATTTGATCCTGGAAACTCTTCAACATTTATTTCACTTCTCCACTCAAATGGGTGGCATTTTGAGGTCCTGAGCAGCCACTCGTCGTCATTTTACATTTCACAGAGAGTTCAGGCACTTGCGTTTGAATGTTTCTTGCAATTTTTCTTTTTTTTGTGATAGAATGTTCTGGCGAAAGGTGAAATGCTGTGTATATTCTCACCCAAACGTCCGCGGGGGTTTTCATGCAAATCTAAAGTATTTTGCCCTGGCATTTCGGCTGCTTTTTGCGAGTAACGTTCCTTGTAAACAATAAATAAATGTTTGTCAAACCGGTTTCTGACAAAGACAAGTTTGCCCGAAAAATGGTATAGAATTCATGAAAAATATAGGCATTTCCCTACCACTGTGATCCACCCTCTGAAGATGCACTTCTGCGCTCCAAAACTGCCTAATTTATGCAATTGTGAATGGATAAAGCGCATCATTTGATCATTTTAATCATCTTACAACTCACCATTGCGAAAAATATAGAAATGACCACGGAAAATGGTCGCAAACTCTCTTCAAAAATGGAATGAATTCGACTGCTCATTTTGGTTTTATTCTGGCATCTTTCGTCAGTCGCAAAACAAATAAAACGGTTTCCATGGCAACGTCAATTGGGTTTTCGAATTGAATCAAAGCTTTCGAAATTTTTTCGCTGATTGTACGAAAATAATACCTTCACCATCTCCCAAATGGCATTCACACACAGCTTCAACTCAGCAGCCAATTTGATGGTTTTGTGATGCTTTAATTTCTATGCACAACGCTATTCCTTTTCCATTGCTGGGCAGCATTCATCCATGAGCAGTGAGCTAAAAATTTACTATTTTGTGGAAGCGGTAAACTCCACTTTCGCCAAAAGGAATTTCGCAAAACCACTCTCGCAGAAAGGAACTTCGCCGAGAGGAAACTAGCAACTGGTTTTTTGACAACGAACAAACTTGCAAATGGTATTTCGGCAACGGACAGGCTCGCAACAGGCACTTTTGCCGAAAGGAAATTCGCAACTGGTTTTTTTGCAACAAGGAAACTCGCAACTGGTTTTTCACAACGGAAAAACTTGCAACTGCTTTTTTCGCAACTGGTACTTTCGCCGACAGGAATTTCGCAACTGGTTTTTTTGCAACGAGGAAACTCGCAACTGGTTTTTTCACAACGGAGAAACTTGCAACTGCTTTTTTCGCAACTGACATACACTCGCAACTGGTACTTTCGCCGAAAGGAAATTTGCAACTGTTTTTCTTGCAACAAGCAAGCGCTGCCTCTCCATGGTGAGATGTACAAGAGTTTGATGTGCTGGTATGACGCATCTCCGCAGAATCCCCTGAGGGCTTTCATTTCGAACTCGATTTCCCGATCACCGAAGATTTGACAGTGGGCAGCAAAAGGAACAATGTGGCACAAATACGAAACATAAATGAATGTTTTGTAGTTTTTTGCACGGAGAAGCCTTTGTGTGATTGTGTCCGACTGGTGAACCGATGTCAGCATTGATATAAATTTAAACGAGGGCAAAGGGTTGGCGGCCACAAATACCTCCCCTTGCATGGCTTGAGCAGTCCAACATTGTCCCGCAGCCTGCAGGGTTGAGCGACAGCTTTTGCGCGGGGTACCGGATAGGCGGAGTTCTAAAAATATCGACATTTTTGTGGGGACTGGAAAATATTTTGCAACAACTCTTATCGAGCCTCTTGATGGGATTCAAAGAATGGCTTGCTTTGTTTGACTTCTGTTTGATTCTCTGCCATTATAACACACTAGTAAAGCCCGTCATCCTTCCGGCTGACCAATGCAAAGCAAAGCATGACGCCCAGGTTGCTCCCACAGTTGATGTCCGCGCCAGCCTGTTTTCCGCCTCTGGGGCAAAAACAAAGCATGAAGTTCAGCATGCTCAACATTGTGAAGTTATCGGCCAGTTGAAGTTGCGCAGCCCTGCGCTGCGCACTTCTCTTGCGATGCTTCAGTGTTAGTTAACATGCGAACTCCTGATTTTCAAAAATTTTTGGAGGATGCGATATTGTCAAAACGCTCCATTTTTTGGGTTCTCCGTCCCGTCAACCCCTTGCCGGGGCACTGCCCCTGGACCCCCGCTGGGAGCTCTTGCACCTCTCCCCTCGAACCCTCCGGCCTCAAAACTCCAGGCGCCCCTTCCCCTTGGCGAAAGGCTCGATCCGCCATTGTTTTCTTGTACTAAAATTTATGAAAGATTTGAAATGTTATGATGCCGTTTCGAGAACTCGAATTGAAAAAACCTTTTCAGACTCAAGCTCCATCG
>JASGXE010006352.1:0-21388 GCA_030068105.1 Sinentomon sp. SZTP_YWyxl
GAATTGGTGTTTACGTTTTCCCTTATTCAGCGCAAATTTTGGTTCTACAAATTGAAAATTCAACATGAGATATCAAACCACAAAGAAAATTGTGTCCTTTGAGGCTCGCAAGTCAATCTGTATTTTTGCCTCTCGCAAAGACGTCTTTTAAACAACAAGTTCACTGGACAAACCTTGTTGGGCTTGTTTTAATCCATTTATCGGGCGACATATCCTCCTTGAAGGCATGATTTGGAAATACTAAGGAAACACGAGTGAAAATTGAGACTGTTACTGGGATGGAATTTACCAAGACACCGTCACAGAGAGAGCATCGTGCTCCACCCAGCAAGGCCGGCAAATACAAGTGAGAGAAATCAACTCGTCTTGTTTATTACAGACAATGGAGAGCAAATCACGACGGAAATTATTGGCTTTCTTGTCCACAGTCTGGATTGGTGTTTGGCAGATTTCCCTATTCAGCGCAATTTTGTGTTCTACAAATTGAAAATTCAACATGAGATATCAATGCAGCAAAGAAAATGTGTCATTGAGGCTCGCAAGTCAATCTGTATTTTTGCCTCTCGCAAGCGTCTTTTAAACAATAAGTTCCTGGACAAACCTTGTTGGGCTTGTTCTTAATCCATTTATCGGGCGACATATCCTCCTATGCAGGCAGTGATTTGGAAATACTAAGCGAAACACGAGTGAAAATTGAGATGTTACTGGGATGAATTTACCTAAGACACCGTCACAGAGTTCTCCACCCATTAAGGCGCAAATGACAAGTAGAGAAATCAGTTTTATTTCTACAGACAATGGAGTTTTTGCCAAAATCTCCGACGGAATCCTCCCAATCTGGATTCATTTTGGCAGAATGTATTAGGTCAATGTTAGTCGAATCCAGTTAGTACACATTACCTATGCTATGCTTTCATATCATCCGCATTATCTACTTTTGTATTCATGTATTAGTTTCAATGGTATTCAAAATTTTAAACTGGTTAAGACGTGCTAACAACACCGACATGTTATTGACAAACGGTTTAAATGTGTATTTTAAATAGGGTCGTGTGCTTCTCTGAAGTTAGCAATAGGTACTAAATGAAGCGGGATCCCAAATAAAAGGAATGGCATGGGAACAATAGATTACCGTCTGGATTTATTTTGTTTGAAGCATAACAGGATTCCAACCATACATGTAGAAGTGCTTTTGTCATAAATTCGGTCAAACGGTCTCAGCTATTTCTGAACAAACTTATGCCAGATTAAATCGCTCAAGTTTGATTTGTTTCTCATGTGGCCAATGAGCCCTCTTTTAAATATTTTACCCTTTGAAGTAATGCCATGAACTTAGTGTTTACCAATTTTATACAGCTTCGCAACGTCACGTAATTATGTTGGCGCATTGATAGGTTTCCAACTTATTTAGGTAGGTTCCGCAAACGTTTTCGTAAAAGTTCAGGTGGCATAATTTATCAATGAACTCTCTTTTATTTGAAACAAGGGTAATATAATAATTGTAGTTTAAATTTCTCTCACTTTTACAGATTGTCATCATGAGATATTGGCTATTTTTTATCCGTTGTTAGTTTATGTTTGGTTAGATGTGTCATGATATTGTGTTTCTTGTTGTATACAAAATTTGTACAGGATTCTGATCATAAAGTTCACTTTTTTCAATCAATAATTCGATTTAAACTGACTAAAATATTGAAAATGTAAAATTTTAATCTTTTACACTTTTTGTAGTTGTGCTTCGTGTGTTTAATCTTTTAGACTAATTATATTTGCCATTATAGTTGTGTTTTATTTGTCTTTTTCGTTGATGTTTTCTGCTTAAACATATATTTGATCTTAAGTGGTATGATTTTGATTTGTTTGTGTCTTACTTGAGTCTATTGCACGACATATCCTTTGGCACGAACTGTCTTCACCCATTGTCACAATTCAATAATCCAAAAACTGACAAGAAATTGTGTTTTATTGTGTCTTTTTCGTTGGTTTTTTCTGCTTAAACATATATTTTATCTTAAGTGGTATGATTTTTATTTGTTTGTGTCTTACTTGAGTCTGTTGCACGACATATCCCGTGGCACGAACTGTCTTCACCCATTCTCACAATTCAATAATCCAAAAACTGACAAGGAATCAAATCAGAGTGCCATGAGTATGTTATCATAGGTTTCCAATTTATTTATGTAGGTTTGGCACAAGTTTTCGTGGAACTACAGATGGAGAATTTATCAATAAACTGTTTTTATTTGAAACAAGTGTTGATTATGTGTTGCTAAAATTTCCTCACTTTTTGTGATTGTCATCATTGACGATTATTTTTCCATCTTTTTCGCTTATATTTGCTTAGATGTGTATATGTGTTTATATGTTTTATACAAAATTCGCGAAGGAAAATTATCTTAAAGTGCACTTTTTTCCACATAGTGATTAGATTTAAACTGACTAAAATATTAGTTTTTTTAACTTTTAATCTTCTAGACTTGATGTTGTTAGACTTATTTTAGTTGTGTTTTATTGTGACTTTTTCAATTATTTTTTTCTTTTTAAAGACGTTTTTGATTTTGTATTTTTCGATTTTGATTCGTTGAAGGATTTTTTTCTTTTCAAACATTTGTTTGATTAGAATTGTTTGATTTTGATTCGATCAAGGATTGTTTTTCTTTTTAAACATATTTTCGAACATGAATTGTTTGATTTTGATTCGTTCAAGTGTCTTTCTTGAGTCTGTTGCACTACATATCCCTTGGAACGAACGGTATTCACTCATTCTCATTTTTCAAGAATCCACAAACTGACAAGGAATCAAAGCAGGATGCAATGGGCATGTCATGGTTTGCCTTTCCCGAATACAAAAACACATGTAATCGAAAAACCCAACACAGATTTCCGCTCCGACTATTCAGATATTTAAAAAAAAAATCTAATTTTAACCAACTGGGATCAGACGTGTAGGATGTGTCGCGTTTCTTAGCAGTTTACTGTTTACTTTCGCCATGGAGACGAGAATATGCCATATGTTTGTGCAAAACAAAATGTTTTGTAAAAAAAGAAATTCACCAAGACCACAGTGCTCATGACCGCATTAACCAATGGTTTTAGACGACGATTTGGCTGTGGTAGCTATTCAGGTGAATTTATATCGAAACGATTATTTTGGATTCCTAGATTTCCTCTTCATGAAAACATATTTTGTTTTCATCATTGAGCTCACAGGCATAGTTACATGGTTCATTGTAAAGACAGTTTCTCTGACAAACTTCAACCATAACATCTGGACAAAAACGTAATTCTAAAATTGATGATTTCTTGGTGTTTCATGTTTCTCATTTTATTTGCCAACCGTTTTGTGTGTTTGTGTTGGTATGCCCTTATTTAAAATATGATCTTGTGGGTGCTTCTCCATACTTGAATTTCTCTTTGATATACAGAGTTTCCCAAAAGTCATATGACAACCAGAGAAAGGTGCATTGCAGTTTAGAAGCAACTCTGGAAGCTTGGATTGGAGCTTGTTCCAATTCAAATGGATAACACCTGTAGCAGGCAGCCTGCGCAATCTGAACCTGAAATCTGTAGAAATAGCCCCACATGAGAAGATTGAAATCTATCAAATAGAATTGTCAAGTGACTTTTGGGAAACACTGTACACATGGTGAGGCACCTCGAATGTTGGTTATTTTTCGATCGCAGTTTCCGCGAAAACGGCCGCACCTACAATTGTGGTGCAATGGAGTTTTTGGAGCCTGGTTCTCTTGAGCTTCGTTTGGTTCCATTGAGTTCTCCCGAATTGACACCCCTACACCCTTTTTGGGGAAGGGTAATTAGGGTTGTTTGCTTTCCGGAACTGTGTTCGATTTCCGGAACTGTGTTCGGAGGTCCATGATGGTTTAAACAACAAAGTTGTTCCATTTCTTGATCTAAGGGCATCACACGTGATCCGACTCAAATCCATCCCTTGGCTTCCGTTTTAGGGGTATTTTTCTGCGGGATGGGGTAGAGAGATTGGAAGGGCTTTTTTCAGCAGGCATGCGTTCTTCGCGTCCCGGATGATGGGGCCTGAGACCTCAGTCTTCTTGCGATTCGATGAAGCCACATTTGGAGGTGTCTGAAGGGGTGCAAAGGGAGGTTATGGAGATATCTCCGTTTTCGCGGAAATCGCGATCGAAAAACACCAACAATCTTGGTGCCTCACCCAGTTTATTCAAAGTATTTGGTATTGCGATTTCCCTTTAGAGAATTACCTTTGACGTTCGGCAAAAATTGAGAATTTCAAACAGATTATTTTTGCTGGTTTAGATAGAGTTCACTGTACGGAACTAATGAGAAACGTCTACTGAAGGTTGAAGGTTTTAATATGGTATAGGAAAAAGAATTTCACTCACACCAGCAAAACAGTTGTCATAAACATGCCAAATGTGAGTGGGATATCAATTGCACAATTTTTTCCGCTGGGACTCATATTCCAGTTTTTTGTTGATAATCATTTAAACCTGATTGGCGGATGCACCGATAATTCCAATCCCAACTTAGCAACATAGGATTGACAGCTAATTGGGTGTGATTCATCCGCAAGGACGGCAAACGTTTTCTTTTTCGTCTCAAACTGGATGATTTAAAAGCGTGAAATGGCAGACACATTTCGTGTCTCATTAGATCCGCATGGAATATTTGCTGGTTGTCAGTATTGCAAAAATATGACACTAGATTTTTAAGACTTTTAGATTTCTAGATTTTGTTATTTTAATATTTTCCGGAACGAGCACTCCTCAAAAGATTTGTTCCCAGAAAAATACTCTTTCACATAATGCAAACAATCATTGTTTTTGGATACAAATTTATAAAATTCTGGAAAGATTAATCTTTCAAATTCAGTCCATGGAAAATTGGAGGCATTATTACAAAAATATTATTCTCCAATTTGCCGAGCCTTCTTGACATCTTAATGTTCCTAATTGAAAAGTAACACCAGCATTGTGTTGGGAATCATGAAAAATTCGCCTCGGGCGCCAAAGGCAATTCTCAGCAGGAAAACTTAGTTTGAGCATCTGCCATATGATTCGCGTGTTTTGGTGTGTTAATCAATTGATAATTTTCTGAAAAAACTAGCAATGTCACATAAATTTAAATAAATTATTGTAGTGAACTCACTCCGTGTTTTGTGATTGCCCAATCTTCATATTCCTGGGAAGAAATGATTCACCTGCTTGACTCTTTTCTTCTCTAAACAACCCGGGTAACCAAGGTGGTCCATGTGCAAACAAGAAATAGCAAGCAACAAGATGTATCATGTCCAACGAATTGCAGCAGCCTGCTATATATCCAATGGAATGCGCCATAGAATCATTGTCTCGGCCATTGCTCACGAGGCTTTGCCATGGTACCTCGCGTCAGTATTGGCAACATTGATAGTTGGGGATTTTCCAAAAATATGTTAAAAAAGAATATGTGAATAATTTTCTGCCTGGCTTCGCAAGGTTAATACACCACGCCGTAACTTGTACGCCGTACTCAGCGCAGTTTATCAAGACACTCAATAATTGAAATATGTCTTACCGCTTACGATACGCGGCAGATTTCTCGCTCTGCAATCATATCAGTTGTCACAAATTGACTGCTGCATACGAGAAATCATCTTGCACATATATTTCATTCTCACCTGTTTGCATCGAGTGTAATTATTTCTGAAATTATTCACGAGTGTCACGGTGAAAAGTATCCTCACTTACTTCGAACACATTTTTAGTAATTCAAGCAAAATGAAGTGCTAGATGCCCAAAGTGACCGAATGTCTTCTGTTATTTGTAAATAACAAAATATATTCTTTGAGTGATGATGATGAAATGTTAGAAAGTTTATCGAAAATAAAGCATTGTACTGCGCATGTTCCTTCCAATCGGAAACCTAAGTCAATCAATCATCCAGATTCAACCATCCAGCATTTCAGTTTACAAACTTTTCGCGATTCCTCTTTCAGACCAATAGAAAAACCTGTAGCAAATGAACCTTTTTAAATCATAACAGCACGAGGTCGATTAAGTGAGTTAAATGTGTCCATGTCTAATGGCTACCACTGTTCCATTTATCCTGACAATGTTTAGTGAAATCCTAAATGAAAATGAGTGAATGCCTGCTTAACCACGGATAACCTCGTTGTTTATTGAAGAGCAGTCAACCGTAGAGAAAAAACTACGGAAGAGAGGGCAGTTCGTTCTGTTCCAGAGCTCCAAACTGCAGTCGAGCTGCAGCCTGGCGCTGTGTTTCAGATAAACAATACAAACTGAAGCCCACAACGTCCGTATGCTGTTAAAATGCTAAAGCAAGTGAAGCAATAGGCTTGTTGTAATCCTTTCGACCTTAAGATCCGCATTTTCCTATGGTCCTAACAATAGTTTATATGATATCGGAATTGGTTCAGCAGGACAGAGTTTCCCTTGTCTTCAGGGGATTGCCCCATCCTACCCAAAAACCACCTAGTTTTAAGGTTGTGTTCAGTGTTCCCAAAAGTTACTTGACAACCCCAGAAAAGTGCATTGCAGTTTTAAAGTAACTCTGTAAGCTTGGAGTGGAGTTTTTCCAATTCGAATGGACAACACCTGCAGCAGGCAGCCCGCCCAATCTGAACCTGAAAACTGTAGAAATGGCTCCACAAGAGAAAATTGTAAACTGGAAATAGCAGTGGTTTTCAAGTGACTTTAGGGAAACCCTGTATACACAAAGACAGAAAATGCCTCGGATGCAGAAAATATTCAAAATATTCTGGTCATTCTCAGAGCAGTATTCAAATGAGCAGTCTTCATGTTTTAAATGTTTGTTGAAGAACTTTTAAAATGGGACCAATTTTTCATCTTTTTGTGCACATTCCCAACTTTTGGCCAAGGGATGACCTCCAAAGTTGTTTCACGCCGGGATAGAGGATTTTTTCGATAATGGAGTATAACATTGTCAATTCACGCGATTTTACCAAATAGGATCTCCACAACTCCATCTGGTTAGTTTGACTCTTGAGATTTAGGCTCATAAGTCTCAGCGACGGCAGAGCAATTATCGTTTGCAAGCTGACTCCTAACCACAAGTCTACGCAAAGAACCCAGCAGCTACTTCTAATGACCTGAAGCGTGAAGGCTAAGGTGCAGGCATGGTGAAACAAAATGACGTGATGGGATGATGTCGCACCGCAAGACGCTGGCTTTCGATATCAGGGCCTCAGACTTTCTGACAGAAGATGTTGCCTTCTGAAGTTGCAATATTGTATAAACGTATCGCTGTAAAACACAAATTACCTCTAAATACGACTCATTTGAACATGTTTCAGAGGGGACTATTGAAACTACAAGTAGGGTAATTATGCAAAGAAAATTATGGATAAATTATGTGCGCAGAATGAGTCATGCAAATGACGCGAAATTTCCCTCTCCGCCATGTACTAGAGCTGCAAAGTGTGTTCATAACACCATCAGATCTGTTCCCGACGACATTGGTTCCCTTGTCTCTCGGAATAAATCTTTACCAGTGGATGCAGGTTGATCATTCTTTGGAAACGAATCGACCAGGAGCTGTTGACAGATTCCAATTTTGTCAGTGGAGTTGGCGGCTTTTGCAGAATTTTGTTTCCCGATACCATTCAAACATTATGGGCGGTGCAAACGCCATGAGAGATGGAACCTGTATTGTTCTATAAGTTATTATTGTGGTGATTGAACACATAAATGAAGTGACAGCACAGTTATTTGTATCGCGAGACCACAATTCATTAGGAATTAGTCGACGTGTGTTTCCATCTTAGTCGAGGATTAAACATAACCTTTGGGTGGATATTTTGCTGTTGGATTTACGTTTGTGACTGAATGTAACTTTTGCGTGATATCTTTTATTTTGTACTGGTTATTTTTTGACTACATTCTTAACCGACCCTGCAATTGGGAAGAATTCATTGCAAAGGTCTTATTATCCGGAGAGTGCTGTCACGGCCTTGGTAGACTCCATTCAAAAACAGTGAGTGATGAATTTTGCATACTTCTCATAAATGCGCAACGCACATTTCCGGGCTCACTGGCTGCAAGTTTGTGAAAACAAAAGTAAAAAGATTGACTTGTCTCCATCTTTCTCAGCTCCCCCTCTACATCTCAGTTATTTGAAGGACGTGCTCAGCTGGCTGGTGGTGGAAAAAAATTTCAACGCCGCTCTGGCGTTTAAAATTTCCTACCGTTTCGAAATTTCACATTTATTCGTATTACCGAAGTGAGCACATTTTTCATTGCTTCGCTCATTCAACATTAAGCAGAAAATTCTCAAACACATTAATTGCAAAAAGCTATTCCATTGCATGCGAGCGTCGTATACGCAGCACAATTATTGCGTGTTCTCTATCAGTTTATGAAGATTCTAAAGCAATACTTTACCTAATTAGGAGATTAAATCTCCTCAAGAAATAGACAATAGTATTCCTTCACATATATTGCATGTTCTCTGTCAGTTTATGAAGATTCTAAAGCAATACTTTACCTAATTAGGAGATTAAATCTCCTCAAGAAATGGACAATAGTATTCCTTCACAATTGTTGCATGTTCTCTCACAGTTTATGAAGGTTCTAAAGCAATACTTTATCTAATTAGGATATTAAAACTCCTCGAGAAATGTGGAATAGTTTTCCTTCACATTTATTGCATGTTTTCTATCTGTTTATGAAGATTCCAAAGCAATACTGTACTTAATTAGGAGATTAAAACTCCTCAAGAAATGGACAATAGTCATGCTTCACATTCATTGCATGTTTTCTATCTGTTTATGAAGATTCGAAAGCAATACATCACCAAATTAGGACATAAAAACTCATCAAGAAATGGACAATAGTCTTGCTTTAGACTGTTGTTCATGATGAGCGAATTTCACTAAAACGGAACCAGGATGCTGTGTTCCACACGTCAATCAACGCTTTGAATAGCTTTTAAAATGTTTGACAGCTTAAAATACTATGCATTAGTGTATTCCTAGATTTCAGATTTGGGATTCGATTGTTGGGAATATGCATCAAATTATTAAGAAATGGTACCTGCAACTCCAGAGTGCAAAAACCGAGAGAAATTATTAGTTGCAAGTAATTCGCCACAGCACTCAAAAGAAAAGAGTGTGCTGAAAGCTCCAGTAATTAGTTACTGGGCAAAGTAAAGAAATTACCTTTTTGTTTCGTCGAATTTGAACACTATGTGTGTGTCAGCACAATGACTGTCCTTGGTATGCGCTGACCTATGCATTTTGCACAAGAATGTTTGCTAAACCTAGTCTTAGAAATCCTGACATCTGAAACGTCAAGACAGTCATAAGCATAATATCTGCACATATGCTCTCAAAATACCATGTTAACCTTTATATTTAATTAAACATTCCTTCGCGGCTATAACAAATCCCAATATGCAGCTATTTCCTTAAAAAGTGTACACCATAATGGCACATGTTGATTATATTTTGAGAAACTTTGGTTGCAACTTTTTGTCGCTACACTGCAATCAACCAGTTCTAATTCGCTTTTACCAAATCAGTCAATGCATAATTTCGTTCATCCGTCTCTTCGCTACTCTTCTGCCTGAAAAGGGCAATATCCTGGTCAGCAATACCAAATACCCTGGTCCATGTCAAAGGCTTTAAATGTTCGATACTGGTCCACACTTTGTGGTGTCATTGATCTGGAATTCCCTTATTTCCCATTTTTAGATTGATGTAAATGAAGCGGCATCAAGACCCGAATTCATTACGGATTTCCGATATTTCCAGGTTTTTCGGTTCTGCTTCCAAATTTACAATGGCGGTGGGTTCTGTTGTGTGGTATATCATTTCCCTCCAAACTTTCAGACATATCTTGTCAAGAAAATTGTAGGTTGAGCCATGTTTCTTCAGAAATAATTGTAATTTGATCATCTAATTTCGATCCTTGTGTATCACATTTGGTTTATCGTTACGGCAACTGAAGCAGAATTAAATTGTTAGCGTAAATCAACCAGTTTTATGATAAACTTCACCGGTGTTCATCAACACAAAATTAGCGTAGAGAGTACACGTTTCTAACTTATTGAATGCTTTGTCAACTGATGCATTTATGAAAAGAATAATTTCAAATCAAATAAACAAAATTCACTTTAAGATATTTTTTGACAATTATGTTCTTGTTTGTTAAAAATTCTCCCATTCGTTAGTTTCAAGTTCCGGTTGAAATAACGTCGTTTCGAAACGGTGCTGTTGCCATGGTTTCCATTTTAAATTATTTTAAGTGTTTATGCAAAGTGTTTTATAATTTTCAGAATGTATCGTCGGCGATTCTGCTTTGTTTGCTTATAACTGCGGTTGACGGCACCCGCCACAGAAAAATTATACGAATGGCTATTCATCCGACCGACTCATCAGACTTTCTCTTCAGCACAAGGAGATTCTCTCGATATGTGGGCTCAGAGGAGATTGAAGCCAAGGATATTGTTCCTGATCTGATAAGACCTGGCGATGATCTCAGTCAATACAAATGGATTAGGGGGTCACATATTTTGAAGGCAACAAATCTGGAGGAACTAAGAATGCATTTTGAAGACAAAAACTTTCCAATGGAAGCCATTCAGGCTGCGGCGAGAGAGACGAAGAAGAGCCCTGTAATGCTAGAAGCTGGTTCTCATATACTCTTCGACGATCCAGAATCTGATTCATCCACGCCAGATATCAATTACCAGAACAATGATACTATATTCTTTACCAGTAGCCCTGTTGGCAATAGCCTTGTGAATCCAATGCTATTCCAGACCGGCTGCTTTACCACTGATCCTGGTTACCCAACGTCGACAACTGGTACCTTTCATCCTCTGAAGAAAACATCAGGTATCACTGTTGGGTTGTGAGTCGATTTCATGTGCAGTATTTCAAAAGGGCTAACCGCGTACAAATTCACCTTTTTGTACTATTCTCACACCACAGCCTGCTGTTATTGGAAAATAAAAAATTCAATCAGCAGCGTTAGTGTCTTTTCGTGCTCCCGTTAAAGTGGGACGCCCAGCTACACCACTATTTGCAATTAAAGTACTCGTAGGAGAATAGACTCTTCTGGTATCCACAACCATGCCGTCAGTGTTATTTTTTATTTTCACACCTTGTAGCACTTGAATACTTTTGACTATAGAATATTCTATATGTATTTTTATTTGTTCTGCTTTTTGTATTCTTCCAATTGTGTGGCGCATATTTTGACATTACTCTGCTCTGATTACAAGTTAACAAGCAAATGCTTTTTCTTCCTGTCATATGAAAAGGAGAATTTTTTTATTGTGGGACTCTATCTAATTAATTATGGTTAATTGCAACCAGAGAAAGTCAGTGCTGCTGAATGCCTTGATTGTCCTTCTAAAGCGAGGCGAAGTGTCATAAGTGGCCGATGATTACATTACACACTGATGATTTCCTGGTTCTTTCGCTGGAGGATAAACTGATGACTGGTTTCCCGTCGCCGAATATGTGAGGAATTGAATTGAGGTTCTGTAGAGAGGCTTTCGATAATACCATGAGCATATTAAACACAGCATATACAGCATAATAAACTGATGACTGGTTTTCCGTCGCCGAATGTGTGAGGAATTGAATTGAGGTTCTGTAGAGAGGCTTCCGATAATACCATGAGCATATTAAACACAGCATATACAGCATAATAATCATTTTTGGGCTGGTTGGAATAGATGAGTAACTCTGATAAACCTGTGATTAGGATTATGATATAACGCACAAACTGCACTTTATCTATCACATGTCGGTGTATCTTGGTTTTTAGTTTTGTTTTGTCAGTTGAACTTTTTCCACGAGCCCTCGTCTTTAAACATTTGTAGCCATGTCTATTGGAAAACTTTCCAGGTATGCAGGAATATATCTGCTCAGAAGGGTCCGAGTGCTTTCTGGGAGGACAGAAATGCTGCTAGACTGGCCTTTTACTTTCCGAGAGCTTTTGAAATCGCGTCCTTCGTTCTTGGAGGAAGATTTTGTACTTCAGCAGACTGTGGGCTATTTGCTGTCCAGCTTGTTTAAGACAAAATGACCATTTGCGTATCCCAGATGACTGCTAAATTGGCTGAGAAGTCGTTGTGGAAGAACGAGCCAGTCTTGAGATTCTGATAACCACCCTATTTCATCAAGACCGCCTTGACATTTTTCAGACGCATTCAAAGTCGCCAAAAACCACCGTTCGGCTCTGCAATTCAGAGCCGCTTACCGCACATATGTATATACTGGTACGAATTTCCCTGACTTCCGGGAATTGCGTAGCCAGAGATTCCGAGAAGATAACCATTGACAGATAAGATACACCGCACACAGCAGAGGTTCCAAATGTCACAGGAAGAAAGTTATTTCAGCACGGAAATCACACCACCCTTGGTCTTCTCCTTCCTTTCCGAATGTTCAGCAATTTTTTACAATATTGCTTTCTTCGTGGTTCGAAAATTGTGAATACAATTGTCTTGTTCGTAATGCCTGGATTGATCGATAAGCAACAACTTTGTTTCACCACCCGGAGTTTGATTTCAGTGAGATGTTGGTGGACATGATCTGAGCCGAGTCAAGGGATCTGGAGGAAGGGCAGATATATTGGATCTGGTCGGAGCCGAATCAGGGTATCTGGGGGTAGGCAGATCTATTGGATCAGGAGAAGTCGAGTCAGGGGATCTGGGGCAGGGCAGATCCGTTGGATCTGGTCGGAGCCGAATCAGGGGATCTGGGGACAGGACAGATCTATTGGATCTTTTCTGAGCCGAGTCAGGGGATCTGGGGCAGGGCAGATCTATAGGATTTGGTCTGAGCCGAGTCAGGTACTCTTGGGGTAGGGCAGATCTATTGGATCTGATCGGAGTCGAGTCAGGAGATGTGGTGGCAGGTCAGATCTATTGAATCTGGTCGGAGTCGAGTCCGGGGATCTGCGGCCAGGGCAGATTTATTAGTGGGGATTTTTCTCACAGCAAGATATCGACTGCCCTCGTAAGATCCGCATGGCCGCGCGGTAAGACAGAAATATCAAAAAGTGTGAATGACCTCACATTTTGAACACGACTAGGATTTTGAAAATGGCCAAAACAAGAGAAATCAACAGCTCTTGCAGAAGAGGCTACAAGGTAGGACGGAATCTGCAAAAAAGAGTGAATGAACTCACATATTATTTTCAAAAGAAATAAAATCTTGGCTGATAAAGGTTCAAACACCGCGTTTGCACTAGCGTGGATAATCACATTGAAAGAACAAAAAACAGATAAAGGTTACATTCGGCAGGTTATCCTGTCGCACCACATCGCTGCCACAAACATTATGAAGGTAATGTATGGAAAATGGAAGGAAAGGGATTTAAGTGAGATTGACGGGAAAACGAATAGTTAAATGTATTCATATGGAGATTTTACAACATATTTGCGATGAACATGGATTCTGTGGAGTAAATTCATTGCTTTAAAAAAAGTAAGTTTATGAAGTCAGTTTAAATTAACACCCGTCCTTTTGTCTGACTATTGGTGAAATCTCTATCATGTCTGAATTCAGATGTCGGCAAAATAAGTAAAACAAGTTAGATATTCATTTTTTTTAATCTGAATATCGTAAATCGTCGACAAATACCATACGAGTATTTCAATTAAGCTTACGCAAGTAGGTTTAAACATCACTTAAAAGGAAGAACGAAAAAGATTCTTCTGAGTGATCTTTTGCATATATTTATGCAGCTGGATCATATACAGACCCATTGAACAACTTTCTTAACGAATTCTACAACAACAGCGGCGCCTTTAGTCAGTTGCAGGTGATAGGGAATCAATTACAGTTCACGTATGTCGCATCTAAGGCAGAACAGACGTGGAAATCGCTATCTTCATTCAATTCAGATGTGCTGTAAGTCTTTAATTAAGACATTCCAAGTTCACAACAGATGTCATTTCAAATGGCCACTACTTACGGGTTTCTGATTATGCATAGGAATATTTATTTTGGATCCTTTAATCTTGATTGGAATTTACACCACCAAATCAGCAATTTCACGTCCACGTTATGCCGACGTAATGGTTCCGTGTTTTGGAAATTTGGTTAAACGGCCAAAAAGACATCTTGCATAGGTTCCAAACTGTTGAGCAAGTGCCGCTCTTTATCTTGATTATTTCGAATGTCAAATTGCAGTACACCGTCATTGAATTGCAAACCAGCAGCAGCCAGTAATTATGATCAGGTTTCTTGAGAGAATGAGCACAAATATCGTAGCACGCTTAAGTTTTTAACTCAACTGGTACCTTTAACAAAATTCGAAAAGGTTTGGAATATTCAGTTATTGGGAAGAAATGGCGATTAAAAATATTCTCCAAGCGTACATATCTATCCAGCCCCTGCACACCCCTTATCCGGGTCGCCTCTTTAAAAAATGCATACTGTTTCCCATCTAACCACGTGTTAAAGTTCTGACCCCCCAAAATCGGGAAAAATGCTGGAAACAACGATAAAAAAGGTCAGAATAGGATAGATTCAGTCATGTTAAAGTATGTCGGTTAGACAGGTGAGGTTTGGTTTGATTTGCTTTCGGTTCCATTTTCTATCGAGCGGTGGAATAGCACTCGATGTAAGCAGACCAATCAGTGTATATTTCCTCATTATGCGAAATAATGGAGCTCACGCAATTGTAATATCAATATCTCGGCCACTTAATACATGTGTAAATGTGCAATATGTTTCTAATCTAATCATGTACACAATTTTTACCTTGGAACTAGGAGGCTAACGAATATTGGTGTGAAACATTAACAATAAATCCGGTCGTATTCCGAGCCAGACAGGCGAGCGATCCCTGTAACAATCATATTGCAAAGGAAAAATATATTGAAAAGCAAAAATATAGATTTAGAGTGCATGCACCTGAAAAGGCTCAATTGCCCCCTATGTGGAGTTTTTCGAGGTGAGATTTTCTCGAAGGAGTATGTTTTCGGGAAGTAAGATACTCGTTCAGTTTTGTCTGTACTATGTCAAGAGGAACTGCCTCTGCAAATGTCAATCGAATTGGATAATTTTGGTTTTCAGACCCCTCATGGTCCGTCGTGGACCCTCCATGACAAGAAAAATCCACAAAGTTGTCAGATACTCGGAAACATATTCATTTTTCTTTTGCATAGTCATGGGGAGATTTTTCTCCTTTTTCATACTTTTCTAACAAACTGTTTTGGATTAAAATATTCGTGATGTTATTTCGTTTTCTCTATAGGAGGCTAGTAGATGGCAGCTTGATCGAATACACGGACTGGAACAGAATGAAGTTCAATCTTTCTGTTTTCAAGGACCTGATATCAAGTACAAATATGAATGTTCCTTCCATTCCCCTGGATTACAGCACACTACCTGAAGAGATTTCGAGTGCAAAGCCATCTGCACTGTCTTCAGCTACGTCAACAACACCTTCAGCACCATCGATAGCAACTGAAGCCGTACCGCTCTCAACAACACCGACGGAGACGAGGGTCCCACGGTCTAAAAGAACTGCTGTACAAAGATCAAACCCCTGTAATACGCTCTTGAATTCATTTTTGCGATTTTTCGGACCTGTAAAGACTTTTTTCCTCAGGACGTTACCATAAAATCATCTCACACTACACACACCAGAAAATAGTCGGCGAAACGCCATAAACCTTGCAGCTTTCGGTTCACATGACATGAAATTTTGGCAGGCTCGTTTTGCTTGCAGGATTCACTTTCCTATCATAACTGACGAGTTTGCCTGCTATACAAAAATGTATAAACTCCAAACATAGAGGTACAAGCATGGGTATAAAGATTAGAATAACAAGTGAACGAACTTCGTGATTTTCATGGAACATACAAGTGAATTGCAGCATTGCTCGCAACCACGGTCAATGCGCTTCTCTTGCAGCAGAGCTCGCATGTAAAGCAGCTGGGATTGCGCCTGTTTTTTTTTCAAATGTCTAAGTAATATGTCCTTACCTTTACGATAGCTTTTACCTTATAAATGTCGTTTGTCTTTGTGTAAATGTAAATGGCGCCGGTATTTGAGAGAACCGAATAATTCATTGCTGCCGGCTAGTTGGGGAGAAACAACGGACAGTTTCTGCTGTCATGTCCAGCATTTTGATGAAAGCGACGGTGGTCAGTGTTGCTTGGAGATTTCTGGAAGGCACTGAGGCATAAAAGTCATCATGTTTAATTATTAAAATTGTCTATTTTTCGTTCCAAGTACGACGAATAGGGCTCTGGTCAGCCAACCACCCTTTTGACTCCCGTATTGGGGTATCTTGTATCTTTGCGGCGACAGTCATTTTACCCTTATAAGTCCTTGGGGTTCAAGAGGCTGATTCATTCGCGAGTACGAACACATCCTTGATAATCAAAATGAGTAAAAAGATGCGCGATAAAACAATGAAAGTAATCTACATTGATCCATAGTTTGGCATTGTCAGACACCACAATCTTTCTAAATTCATCAGTTCACACAACACAATAAAACCAGAGATGCTGTGAAATTCGAAATGATTGCCCAGAATTCCGCGCTCTGGATTGTCGCCTAAACAGTGCACGTTGATGACAACGGTCGCTTACCTATCTATAATTGGGCTTGAATTTGCTACACATATGCCAGTTCCGAAAGGTCGTACTATAAACTGGTTAAATTCCTTTCTACGGAATGGTTCGTACAGTGCATGAGATTTTAATGAACGGCAATGCCGGAATCCTTGCGGAAAGTCGAATTTGTAAGAATGGCGAAACTCGAGTTCGCTCGTTGCGTCTCCTCATCTTGACACCTTATTACAGATGCTAGCAAGACGAAGAAAGACTACGGATCGGCACAGATTTCAGACGAACAACAGAGATTGAAGGGATTGACCCTGAGCGAGATACAGCAGGAGTTGGAATCAGTTTTGAAGAAAGCTTCAGATGAACGGAAATTACAAAGCAGCCAAAGCCCAGATCAGAAACCAAATCAGATGGGGGAGGCAACAAAGCCACGTCAGCCTACACTTGAATCTATGCAAATAGAATTTCAACTGGAGCCAGGTGGGTCACGATCAAGCATTGATTGTGCAATTCCAGAACTGTTCTGCGTTCTTAATATTGGGCACACAACAATTTTTGAGATTGAGATCACATTCTGTTCCAAAAAATCACAGTGGGTCACATTGTATCACATGAGAAACGAATCACAGTTTTTGTTATTCTCATGTGATACTCTTGTTGCCTTCAATATTCCATTGCATTCTCAGCAGTTCCTTACATATAAGTGGATTAGTAGCCGCTCACAAAACGTTATCTGTCCCAAAAGAACATCTAACGCCGTTTTTGTAACCGATCGTAAAATGATCCAGGCAGAATTACGTGAAAAGGGGTTCAGAATTTCGCGCTACTGGACATCTTCTATATTCTATATCATCTGACGTGCAGAATCAATAACGAAATTCGGTTCTTAATTCGGTCAGTAAAAAAATTCAATTCGGTCAATAAAAAATTAATTAGGTCAATAAGAAAATAACGAATTAGGTTCCGTAACGTGAATTACGGTTCGGAATCAACGAAATTCCGAACAAAACAAGAAACGAAATAAAGTTTGCGTTTGGCCATACGCATTTGACTTTATGATTGCTCATTTTAGACTGCAAAAATTTGCCGGTGCAATTTTTACTCGAATTGAGATTCCGTAACAATATTCCAATCATATTGGTATAGATTCGCATGACTCTCGTCATTCGTACAGAAAGTGCACTTATGCCAGTTCGGGTCTCAGCATACCAGATTGGGTCTCAGCTCGTTATTTGTTTTGAATGATGATTTGTAATCGCTTATCTACATTAAATCCTTGCTAAATAAATCCTGAAGGTCGAATATCTGGTCGGCTCAGTTTTTTTAACATTCATATTGCATTGTTATATTTTTTAAAACATTGCACGAAAACGATATCGACTGTCATCGGAGTCATGCGATTCCGAATTCGCTACTCTCAAAAGTTATTGCAGTGGAAAGGGTTGAGGGAATAAACATATCTGTTCACATCATGGCTGAAAGTTTTTTGTGAATAGTATCAATACTTCATGGGAATGAGATTGGGATGACGTTTGCATTTTTCGAGCCCGTTCAAGTTAAAGCCGATATTGCTAATTTCTCAAAACGTACCACATATCAGGGGTTTAAAGATAAACATAAATGGGATTACTTAAATTTGAATTTGCATGACAAATTTCTTCGTGCAAGTAAAATGCTCTACATTGCATACCAGAGGCGCAGGATTTCTCCCACCTTCTGTGAATGTTAATTTCGCTTCGTTTGTCGGAATTTAGAATGTCGTTCCAAAACGATATATGAAAAAGGTCTTTGGTTTTTCTTCAGAATTAATGACATATTGCCATGATGAATTGATATACGAGTATCTTGTTTTGTTGCACTCCTGAACTAAAGCAAACAACAGCGATACTGCAATAGTCGTCCAACCGCTCTCCAATAGTCGTCCAACCGCTCTCCAATCAAATACTGCAATAGTCTTCCAACCGCTCTCCAATAGTCGTCCAACCGCTCTCCAATCAGACACTGCAATAGTCGTCCAACCGCTCTCCAATAGTCGTCCAGCCGCTCTCCAATCAGATACTGCAAGAGTCTTCCAACCGCTCTCCAATCAGATACAAAGAGAGCAAAATCAGTTGACGCTTGTCCAACAACAGCCGCAGGAAACTGGTCTGCAGCCAGTAATGCCGAATCAGCAGACACCGCTGAAGATGTTGCTGGCGCGATCGCAACAGCTGCGGCTGACGATGCGCCAAGACATCCTGTTGCAGCGTCAAACCCAACTGGTGCAACAGGTCCTGCAGCTGCTGTCGACGCAACAGACTACGCTGCAACAGCCGGGAGAACAGGAACAGAAGCAGCAACCGTCATTAACAAGCTCGCCAGACTTTCCAGGTATAGACCACACGGAATATCCTGTATGAATTTAAAAGCAGTGCTCGGCATGTCTGATGAGTAAAATTGTTGTAAAAACGTCTTCATCGATAAGTTAAAAACACAAACTAACTTGGTTAGTATGTGTTTTAACTAAAAACACAAACTAACTATAGGTTTGTGTGTTTTTAACTTTTCGACGTGGTCGACCAATCCCTAATTCCGAGCCATAAGATAAGTTAAAAACACAAATTAACTTGGTTACTGTGTGTTTTTAACTTATCGACGTGGTCGATTCTAATACCCCATAATTCCGAGTCAAAAGCCTTTACATTAACCCCAACGCCTCTGGAGAGTACCGTATAGGGATCGAAAGTCGGCCAATTGGAAGCGACACTGCATTTCCTGGCTGCTACAAATACTTGGGGTGCAAACATCATCCGAAACGTATGAAATATGCTGATGTTGTTCACTTGTCTGAACCAAACAAAAATGAACAAGAGGTACTTTGGCAAATTGATGCCACTTCTGGCTTTTCCCAAAACTTTTTCGGTTGCCATTGCCATGGCAACCGGAACGTCAATTTTTCATTTTTGGTAGAATTGACACGAAGAACGACTCCTCAAAATCTCAAACACACGTTTCCGAATCACCCTGTAAAAATAGCACACTATAAAAAACAAGTATATGTGTGTTGAAAGAATAATTACCTATATGAATGAATGAATAAAAAATTGCTTTCAGATCCTGGTGATGACCTCAGCCTGAGTGGCATTACACGTAAACGTGCGCATGTTGCTTTAAAGTCAACACTGGAGAATAATCTCTGTCTAAAATAGCTTTGATGGCTTGGCCTGTGTCGTGCGAATCAGCAGAATTTGCTTTGATCTGTGCAGGTGCGATTCTTGAGTTCTGCAACAGAAAGCAACGCGGGTTATCGTTTGTTGACGCGGTTTACCTTTAACGGTCGATTGCCAGGATGATGACGCAGATGCTAAGAGAGAATTCAAGCAATTTAGGCCTATGAGTTACCAAGATTGTACGCCGACCCCGTGGTCGAGCTTGGGAAACAATTAGGCGGAGCCCTTTTTAGATTTGGCCCATGAACGGGGGCTCCTCAAATATTTTCAGCACCAACAGGGTAACCCCAATTGGTCCTGTTGCGTAATGACGTTAATGAGCCCAATTCTCGAAATTATTGCCAAACCTTATGTCTAATGCCAGATATTACCAGCACGACGGATCTCATGGCCACAACAGCCTGCCAATGTCTGATCAATCGCTTCCAGGATTGGGACAGGATGGCCAAGTATTGGCCAGCACGTTTCTCCAGACCTTACCCGAAGGATTTTTTCCTGGAGAAAAATCCAAAATTTACACAAAACCACCCTTAGTATCGACTAAGTCCGGCAGACTGTCACGAGTATTTCACGCAGCATCATTCGCGACATGTTGACAATTTTATTCGGGAATGGTACGAGCTGTACACATTCTGTGCCTTTGCTGGGGGAGAGC
The DNA here is from genome assembly GCA_030068105.1 of Sinentomon sp. SZTP_YWyxl. NCBI lineage: Eukaryota > Metazoa > Arthropoda > Protura > Sinentomata > Sinentomidae > Sinentomon > Sinentomon sp. SZTP_YWyxl. The sequence continues at coordinate 20,420 of JASGXE010006352.1, forward strand.
ACTTGGGCATTTACTAGATCAGGCCTTGCGCATGACCAAGTGGACAAATAGATGAGGCGTCTTTTCTGACTTTGATTCGCTGTGCAGAAATACTTTCAACACCGTGAAGTCTTCACGTGCTCCTGCGGTCAATTAAAAAAAAACGATTAACGATTTCAATGAAATTTCAATGAAATTCTTTACCACGTTTACCGTAACCGGGCTGGAAAGTGCTGACATTTACATTTCAAAGTCTATGACCGTTCGGTAAAGGTACGTATCAACTCGGGTAGCGCCACCCGATAATAAATTCACATTTTAGGTTTTCAGCCTTTTGGATTTACGGAATTGCGTCATGGATATCGAACAAGTACTCCCCAGAGTGGCAGCATTCAACAACTTGGCAGGATGGAATGAAATGAGAATTTTCACATCTCTCCTCCCATACCCCTTCAAAATTACCCCATGGGTTTGCCAACAAAACCGACAGGAAAAGAGCGACATCAGTGGACACGTGGAAAGGAGGATAGAGCACTGGCATGTTTCTGTACAGTTTCCAGTATCATTTAATTTTTTGTGTTTCGCAGGTGTAACAATCAAACTGAAGAATAACCTCGGTTTTAATGCAGACACCGATGAACTAGTCGGCGTCTTGAAGGGCAACGAAGTTAAGAAGCTTGAATTCTACGACAACAGTTCACCCGGAATACGCAAGTGAAATGTTTTCTGTAAAATTCAGTTTTATACGCCATGGATTTGTGTTTTTCATTTCCTGATTACATTCTATATGTGAGCAGGTCTTTTGAAACCGTATGGCACGTGAAACCTAAACTCTTTGGTGATATGTGTTGTTGTTGTTCAGCGACAATCTTCGATGACAAAAGGTTAATCAATTTTCAGTCTCACCTAAAGCAGTCTTGTGGCAATGTGACCGCATTGTTCCTCCACCATTGCTTTTGATAAAAAAAGTGTTTTTATGATAACTGTGAA
>JASGXE010006353.1:0-29247 GCA_030068105.1 Sinentomon sp. SZTP_YWyxl
CGTTGCGAAGTTGCTGGTCTCTTGCGATTAATTCTGCATTTACAGATACTGAATATCTGCGCGTGGCCACCCGATTGCTGTGTGATAAGACGGATGAGCACTTTGCAGTTGGGATCTAGCTCTGATAAGAGAAATACCTGGACGGAGCTCGCGTGTCCCGGCACTTTTGTTCGTGCATGTATATTTGAGTGACAGTGAATGTGCTCTGGTTATGGCTGCCCTGCGGCTTTACTTCAGATGGAGCTCTGTGTAGTTTATTTCAAAGGAAAATAGCCAGGGTAATTTGGCTTGAAATTCCACTGGACGTGTAATACCATGCCATTGGAAGGATTAAAACTCATTAAAATATCGCTCTTTCTTTTGTTCCATGCACAGCATGGATTGATCGTCCTTTCTTTGAACAACTATTTTCATCCGTGCTTTTTACGAATAAATGTACAGTCCAACCATCGAGAGTTGGGCTCTGACTGCACGTGGTCTTCTGCCCATTCTACATTGAAATTGCCGTAAAAGAGAAAACGGTCAGAGCTCAACTCTCGATGGTTGGACTGTAGGTGTGTGTTTCAAAGGTCTATGTGCATGGATTTTCAAAACTTGTGCCTTGGTTGACCACGTCCTCTGTAGCTTGGTTTTCACGATTAAATGCGTTGTGGACTTTTTACGAAAGTGTTGTTAGTTTTTCTGATTGGTATTCGTACGTGCTTTGGATATGATGTTTGGTTCCACACACGTGACAGTTCCGGTTTCTCAAAACTTGTGCTGAGAGACCTCAATTTGGGCTTCTGCAGAAGGTATCCATCAGGTCACTGTCAAGGAATCCGCATTGGATCACGTAATTCAAGAACGGTCCATAGTTGTTCGGTTTCTGATCGCATACCCTAGCAGCACCTATCGAGCCACATACGGGCCTTGATGGTTCACCCAAATGCAGACTCTTGGAAGCGTGGGACGTGAAGCCATGCGCATGGACACCCACATAGTTTCCGCAAAATTGGCAAGTTCTTTTGCCATGCCGCGAATCCAAACTTCCCAATGGTGTCCCACATTCGACTGGAGCGAATTTTGCCTGCACACTCCTCACCTCCTCGTCCAAGACAACCGGCCGCATTCCTCATGCAACTCACGCTGAAGTTCAACTCAATAGCCAATTCAAGAATGGATTTGTCTTGCGAAAATTTCATTTCTTTGCACAACGCTTACCTACCTCTTCCTTTACATTTGCATTGAAAGATGCATCCGTCTGTCGAATTGGCTATTGAGTTGAACCTGGGGAGCGGCAATGGGGACGGCTGCACGTCTTCTACTGGCTCTTATGTCCTCCAGCTTGTTCAGCTGATCGATACCTTGTTTCCATCCTTGTATTCTGCTGCAGTTTGTTTTGATTTGGACTCTGTATTCCAACTGGCCACGGTCACGTGTGCTTGGCAGCAGCGCTGTGAGCGCTCGCAGTCGGGAATTGCAACACAAATGAGGTGAGCTGCACCAGGATTTCTCCCGCAGTGGATTAGGTACTCGTATAGTTCCGTGGTATCGAGCAAGGCAGCTGATATGCCATTTGGGGTGATTTGCGTGTTGAATCGGCAGGCTTCTCTCTATCCAGCAGGAAGGAGGAAGGGTCCGCTGCCATCGCAGCGAGCGAGCGACCGATCGCAGGCGAACAAAAAGCGCGCTGCGACACTCCTCGGATGTTCTTTGAACTGGAACAAAGTGGCACAATGGCGAGGGGAGAGATGGGAGAGACGGAGAGAGGTTAAACTGGGAATGATTGAGCGGACGAAACTAATGAGAGATTTTGAATAAATTGGAATTGGAAAACGAATATTATAATGGCGGATATTCCCCTCGCTGAACTCTGCACGGTTGCAGTCGGAACTCATTATATTTTTATCTGGCTGGGTTTCCCTTTTCTCTCCTCTCTACCTCTCTCTCTTGAACTATTTCTCGCCCTTTCAATATTTTAAGGGCCAATCGGCAAATTCGTGGAAATTCTGAAAATTTCCCTCGGTTTTTGTTTGCTCCCATCAGCGGTTAAGGCCAAATGCGTGCGGTTGTGCAAGTCAGAAATCGCGATATCTGAGATCATTAGCTCTGAAAATAACCGCCTTTCAACGATAATACGCATCGCCCTTACATTGGAATATTCCACACCATTTGGCCGGGAGATCGGGGTCGCTTAGTCGTGAGACATTTCGCCGCAGGGAAGTTTTTTCGTGTTATTGAACCTTGTATTCTTAGGCCCCCGTTCCATGTTCGTGTTGAAGGCCAAAAAGTACAATTAAATAACGGTAAAATCAAGCTGCCGCCCATCCGGTGGTGCGTTAAGAGAAACAGCCACAAACAGTGGTACCCACCTGCATGGACTGGAGTTAAAAATTGGGGGAGAGGGTGCAACGAGGGTCGAAAACGGTTGTTACCCATGCGCAACAAGTTCCATGACAAGTTTTAATGGCAGCAGCCATGTCGAATATCAATCTACTCGTTCAGCCATCATTGGTGTCTCTGTGGAATGTGAAAATACATGCTCCCATGAACATATAGGACAACGAAAGATGCAGGTAACGTTATAACATCACTGGAAATATTGAAGTTTCGAAAACATGCCCGTCTCGAGTTGTGACAGGGGAGTGAGAGCGAGAGCCAAGAAGGTGGAGGGAACCATTGATGAGGCGTGAGAAGAGGATAGGCACAGGAAAAAATGCAGAATGATCAGAAAACCGCCGACCAAATCCCGGTACTTTATTGAAGCTGCAGCCTTCCCGTTCAAAAAGGTGAAAAATTCTGTGCCGGATATATCTTCCGACCAGCGTTAAGTGTCTGCTCGAAGAAAAATACAAGTTATGGTCTTGGGCAGAAATGACGCTAAATGTTTTGAAAATGATTCAAATTGGAAAGCTTGAAAAATTATGGGACGAGCGCTTTAAATTTTCGCTTGGTGCGTGCGGGTCTTTGGGCAACCTTGTCGTCATGTACGTTACAGTGATCGCAAATTCACTGCATGCGATGGTTTCGAACGTTGGGGTCACTTTTCCCGTTTTTCGTTTCGTTGAACGCGTGCTTTGCCCGACCTGCGATGAACTTCAAACGTGAAAAGGCGTGTTTCCTTTCGTGTTAGTCGCGTGCACAGTTTGGGCATGCGGCATGCCAGGCCTACCAATACTTACTTAAACGTTCGTGTAACAAAATCTCCTCCCCCATAACCGTTGGAGTTTCCTTTTGAAGAAAATTCCCAATGCACAGTTGAATGTTGCAGTGAGAATTTTTCTCACTTCCTCCTGTCAGTTGGCCTTTTGAATGATGGCATCATTTGCGCTGTTTGAATGCTCCCTTCCCTGCTTCCGATAGTCTCTTGGAGGATTGTTGCTTCATCTCGGATTGCATGTACGCCCCAAACAGGCTTATGGGTTGCTTATTCGAAGCAGTAAAATTTATGCACACTGAGTCATGCAATCTCGCCAGGAATACAAACAATATATGGGCTACGCGAAGAACTTCAATCGTACCTATCAATTCGTTTACGGTGAGCACAAGTGCAATCCTTTTGGGGACATGGGCCTTTTAACAACATGATTTCGAGATGTCCTGCGGGCGAGGGCGCTTTCAGATAAAATCCTTTCGTTGTTTGGAACATTTATTTGATTGCCTTATTTTGGGGAACGTGTAACGGAAGTGAAATGCACGCGCTTGGAATGGGGCATTCCATGATGAGGAAACCTTGCAACGAGTTCTGAACACAACGACGAGGAATCCCAAGCAAGGAATCCTTTCCAAGGACGAGGATTCCAAGGAATCGAATCCTAATGGGATTCCTTTATTGTGGGTGCCCACCTTTAACAGATTTCTGACCACGAGATTTTGACTACCTCCTTCCATATGCGACCAGGATTCGCAGCGAAACAATTATTTCATCGTGACTCCATCGCGGTCAAGCATGAAAGAAAACATTTCGCACTTCTCAACCGGCCGAGGTTCCTGCCATTTGCAGTTTAGTTATTTATACGACACGTAACGTTTTTTTCGTTTTTTTTTGCTTCCGCAGGTGCCGAAGACGCCCACCACTTCGTTGGCAACGAAACTCATGTCGATTACTTCCGCATCCTGCTGGTGGATGGTCCCTATCTGCTCATCGGCGCAAGGTTAGAATAACATTATTCTCAGAATACTTTTTTCATATTCATTTTCATCTCATGCTCTTTTGTGCAAAGATAATTTTTTTTATATTCGCTCGTCCTTAATTTTAGTGACTTCTTTGTGGCATTGTGAGCATCGTCCCGTCTTCATTAATTGTCTTTAAAGATAATTCTAAATGGGTTTTCATCTGGTTGTACGCATATTTGCATATTATCATATTCAGAACTAACTTTCGTTTGAGCTGGGGGCGCGAATAAGCGAGTGTCCTGAGGAGAAAGAAGGCCAGAAGATTAAAAATTAAGGGCGTGGAGCAAAAAGGAATCCGGCAGTGGAATTCAAATTTCAAATCTGAAAAAAGACCCAACAGTTTTGGGTACAGCTCAGCAGACATTTGGTTCCTGAGAACGGCAGGTAATTTAATTTGAATTTCTGTTAACTTGGGCAGAATTAAGAGGAGGCCAGATGCAGAGATTGCCGCTATGGAGATTTCCGCGAGACTCAACTTCTTACGAAAATGGCTTTTTTCCTCCGTTTTTTCTCTCTCTTGCTTTCGGCATTGAGCTACTTCAGCGAAATTTTCCTCAGCCTGATCTGAAATCTGCACCTGTGCTTCCTTTCAGCATTCTTCGCTACCATCCATCCAGTTCTGTCCTCCTATCAAGGATAAAAAGGTTCTGGCTCCAGGCTTGTTTGTCTGCGCCCTGGAACGCTGCGTTGCGTTGGGCGCATTCGTAAATCGTCCAATTTAAAAATTGCAACTGTTGCATTTTGCCGGAAAAGCCCCTTACATCATGCAGAAAGACGGATGAAGCATGGGCGTCGCCCCGTGTTTAGGCCTTTTTCTGAACCCTTATTCTCAATTCTGCTCGAGTGTAGGCCCATTAGGCCTGTATATAGGATTAGATATACCGTAGTATGTTGGTATTCGTTTCATAACCCGAAACTTTTCGGGGTTCATCCATTTTTCCAATTTGAGTTATAGTGTGCATGAAAATTGCTTATTTTGGACCATCTTTATCCACTTTGAGCATTTATATGGAGGCTGTCTGAAATGAAAATGTTCAGGGTGCATTGGCGTGCAATGCGTTTCTTCAGTGGTATACATGCTCTCTATGATGCTCACAAAACACGCAGAAATCTACCCTTCTTCGCTTCTATCGCGAAGCGGGATAGAAACCTACGAGAATCATATACATCGTATATGATTCTGGGAGACTCGCTGATTATGGCGAGACCTCTGATTGTTGCACGTTGTAAGGTTAGGGTATGCCTCTGCTCTTTATGGGGCAAGCTGCACATGGCCTGGGGGTCCGCTAGGAGATATAAATAACTGATGCGTGATATGCTACTGCTAAAATTTTCTGTGATGATTTGGTGACCAGGTACCAAAACATGAATGGCAAATTGCGAACAGCAGTTGATGAGCATGTCGCTTGCCGCGCACTTGCCGAATTTGCTTTTTTGTGATGTGTTGACTTTTTGGAGGCCACGTTATTTTTCGCAAACGTTGTCGCTTGCGGAAGAAACAATTATTGTGCTGGTAACGTTTCTTCTGCGCACAAGGTTATTTTGAGTCTTATTCTCGCCAAGAATATGGTTTTTTGAACCGCCAGTCTTTGAATTCAATGTGACCATGTGGTTGATCGCCTTCGCAATGTAAAATGTGCTTGTTTCAGTGTCTGGATTTTGTTACCTTTTTACAACTTTTGTATATTTTTTCAGGAACGTTGTCTACAACGTCAGTTCATGGGATCTGTCTCTGAAGCAGGTGAGTATATGGATGCACGAACCGCTTTAATGTCTTTCCAGTGTGCCCCTATCAAGGGGACACGACTTTGCTGAATAGTCTGCCCGATACATGCACTCCTGTCCTTTACTTCGTGGGATACATGACAGATCCGTATCATAATTAGGTATCAAGCCCGGAGAAATGCTTTACAGCAGATAAGGTATCAAGCCCGGAGAAATGCTTTACAGCAGATAAGGTATCAAGCCCGGAGAAATGCTTTACAGCAGATAATATGGTATCTATCTCTCCTTGAAAGCGGCGGGCGATGAAAGTTTTCCAGGAACCTGACAATATATCCCTCTGTTGAAAGCCAACCATTTGAAGTTTCGTCAGTTGGTTGTTTTTCTGCAGTGCTTTCTTCGGCTTAAACTTCTTCCTAATCTGTATTCATTTCTTTATTCCTTCGCTTTCCTTTCAGGCGTCTTTCTTTCTTCCTTCTTCTCTTCGTCTCTCTTTTTCCTTTGATGTTTATTTATTTCCCAAATCCGTTGCTTTCCTCCTTTATTCCTCCACTCGCGCTTCTCAAAACAAACTTCTCTCTTTCTAATATATCAAAACTGTCACTTCATCTTATTACGAAAAGGAGCGCAACTTTCGCGTTTGTCGGCGCCTTCGTGCCCTTTTCATGTGCCCTTCTTTCGTTTCGTTCCGTTCGCCATGTCATGCGACCGAGGCTCCATCACTGCTGCATATTCATCAAAATTGTACCCTTCTCTACCAGGCTCCAGTGCATTGCCCTGGACGTTGGCGTGTCCTGCGGAGCATTTTTCTCATCATAAGAAAGGTTTCAATTAATCGAGAAGATGTGGGCTTATTCGCACTTCCATTGGGAGGCGTACTCAAGGCGTCGCGTGGTCACTGCAAATATAGGCTATTTCTCACTGGCATTACACTTTTTTAGATGTTCGAAAAATCTGGGTCTCACGACGGTTCCCGTTACGAAGCTTCTTTCGTTGCAAAGCAAAGCTTCTTTCGTTGCAAAGCTTCTTTCGTTGCAAAACAAGTTAATTGGGAACGTACTCACAGGTGTCGGGAGCACTTTTGCAGATGCTCATAGTTATTCTTTTCTTTCCCATGTTTCGATCATTGGCGAGATTGCATGGCCATGGGAAAAGTATGGTGTCCACTCTGGATGAAGTGCATGTAAAATTACTTTTCCAGCAGTGTGACAAGCGAAAAGTCACAGAGGGGCAAAATTGTGAAAGTCTGCGAGATCCAGATATTTGGGGATCCGTTTTCTGTTGCAAATTGCTTTTCTGCGAGATTTTTCTTACCCCTGAAATATTTCTGAGATAGGCAATTTGCGTTGCGCAATGTGATGTGTGAAGCATAGCAGTTTTGATGTTCATTTTCGGGCATTTTTCCGATTTGGTGCCAAGCGAAATTGGGGATTTCCTGGCCATCCTCGGAAGAAAAACAAGCGATCGCTGGACCTGGCTGTTATTTAGAATACCCGACCACATCTGGACTGGGCGAGTTTTTCATTCTTGCTCGAATAAGCAAATTTGGATCAGATTATGGAAGGTCGGGATGAGGTAGAGGTTTGGGGTCACGTTAGCTTTAGTTCAATGAAAATATCAAGGAGCAAGAATAATAACTCGTTCATTTCACACGTGGTCAGGTGTTCTAAAAATGTTACCGTTCTCCACCAATGCTTAGATACCCTCCGCGCAAGCATTCTTACATAAAACCGAAATGGTCTGTATTCTCGACCGAGCACCTTTCGTGCCGGCACAGGAATACCGACCAAGGATATTGGTGTTTCTCAATTTTTGCGAAAAGTTTGCATGCACCAATCGCTCTTTACACGAAGTGAGTTAATTTGTTGAAAATGGTGTCGGGAGGTGAATTGGTCAGTTCGAGAAAATCCCCGTTTCAATGCTTGCTTTTCTTTCGTTATCCCTCTTCTGCGATGCATGCACTGGAAATTTGCATTGCCGCTCTATGTATACTCGTGCGTGTTGCGCCGATTGAATCACCACAACAATACCCACATGTACAGTCACAGAAACAATAATGACTCCCATGATCCAATGGAGGTATACTTGTATTGAGGGAGTCACTATTGTTTCCGTCTCTGTACAGTTCGTTGCAAAAAAGCTGTCACACAGTGGAAATGGGAGATGATGATATCAATTTGCAAATTAACTGGCATATGGAGACGTATAATGGGAGATGATTTTTAATTTAATTTAATTTCACAATACTGCCCCAAAGAACTTTGGGGGCAGGGAGCACACGCTCCAAAGTACCTAAACATCCGTTTAAAACAACATCGTCAAATGATTTTCGTTTGCAAAAAAACTGCCACTCGAATCACACAGGAAGAATCACTATGCGGTCAAGCACTACACTGTCCCATCAAAGCCAATATGTGTGCCGGTTATTTTGCAAATGGATATCGCATCGTCATCTCCCAATCTCCCATTACCCCTGTGTGTGACAGGTTTTTTTGCAACGTATACTGCAATGAACAATGAAAATTCACATGTAAAATCACGCATGTATCATCAAATGAGCATCTGATGCAAATTTCCGAAAACTTAACTCCGCAGAAATTCCGCACAATTTTCATTCAAAAAATTTCTGCACAGGGGCTCGAGAAACGAACAAAAAGTCAATTGTTGAATTTTCGCGTTGTTGCGGACAAAATGTGGAGTTCCCCGTGTAAAAGTCTACCTAAAATAGAATCAGGCTACCTCACCGCTTCCGACTGCAGGTTATGGGCGTGTGCGGTGCTGCCTGTTCCCTTTACGGTCATCCTCTTGTGTCGTGACCGGTGACAAACAAAGCAAAAAAGCTATGGTGATTTAGTTTCCCCTGAATCTCCTCTCTAATGCAAAAAGCTTTCCGCGTTCTTTTTCGACAAGTCCAGCGGAAATTGATGGATGAAGCTTTTAAGCTATCAACGCGACTCCAATCCAATTGATTGACGTGATGCAATCAGAAATTTTCTGCGGCGTTTATTTATAGTCAGTTGATTCGCGTCTTCTATCTTCCAACGTTGGAAATAGCCCATCCTTTTTTCGACAGTGCCAATTTTGGAACGAAGTGCCATATAGAATGCCATTAAAGTTCTTCAGCTAAGTGCCATGCTGCGTGCGCACAATCTTCAGCCTGCCATCAGCCCGTCCATCGTAACTTTACTAATTGTCACTCTTTTGGCGAGGCTTTCGATCACTTTTTAGGACGTTAATTTTTTTCGTTGTCTGTCTCGGTTCACCTTGAGTTCCGGTTGAATGTCGCATTTTTTGACGACTTGGGTTGCTTCCTCATGCGACGGAGAACGTGCTTTCCACCGAAAATCTTTTGACGATATGGGACCGATTGTTTTGATGAACTTGTGGCCAGGCCAAATCTCCCATCGGCATCTCCCAAACGGCGAATTTATGTTAAAAATTCATTGGCCATTGCTTTTGACGGCCTTTGGTTCGGCTTGCCTATATTTTTTGCACACAACTTGCGCAACTACTTGTTGAAGGCACCCACAATTTTTTCGCTTCGCGAACGATGAATCCAAGAACAGTTTAATTTGTTGATGTTTTTTTACCTTATTGCTCCAATATCCTTTTCAGACTTAACACTCGCAAATCCTCACTGATATTTCTTTTTTATTTCGATTACAGCATTTGGTTTGGGAAGCTTCTCCCGAAGATGTGAAGTTATGCCTGATGAAAGGCAATGACGACGTTAGTACACATTTGATTTGACACTTCAGTTGCAATCGTTTTGTGTAATTATTTTGGGGCTGGTGTAAAAAGAATTCACTTACCATATGTTGCTCTTGTGGGCTTGGATTAGAGGGTAAGACTGGAATGCATTCACAAATTATCGTCATGAAATCTGCACACCACGATAAGGCAATGAGGTGGATGAGTGGATGATGACCTCACACACATGGATGATGTTTGGGAAGCAGCGGGGGGAAAAGTGCTCTGCGGATGGGAGGCCGCACGCCATCAGGGGCATCGCGGGATGAGCAAGGGCCCGCCCGTCCTGTGGCCGGTGACACCCAAAGCGGACTCTGAGGTTGCACTGCAAGCGGACGGTGTTCCAAGGGGCTTTGAGGGACTGCAGCGTCCCCCAAAAGCTCGAGTTTTTTGACAAATTAGAGATCTCTTAATGGCACCCTGCGAAGTTTTCCTCCTAACTTTTCCATTCCTGGAGCATTCTGATGTAGTAGGTATGTGGAGTGTGCAGGCTTGACTTGAAATTATTTTCTTTTGGTTTTTGAGCAGAAGTATTTTAGCCATTTTGCAACCATTTGCAGTTGAAAAGGTGCAAAAGCAAGAAAATGCTGCGAAATGTGAATAGTGCATGCCTTTATTTACACGGCGGATCTGAAAAGGATGGAATGAGATCTTCAAGAATCTGCAGCAGGACGGAAAATGAGATAAATAATCCCGAGTTGAGAAATGATTACACAATATTCAGGGTGTATGGGGCGAGGTGTCTGGGGGAGACTGGCGGAAGTTCCTGGGGAGGGGGTACCTCGATGAGGCTCAGAGGGGGTAACCCCCTGTGCCCGTCACTTATTTAATAAACTGCTAATGTGAAAGAATAAGTGTAAGTTACACTTGTTCTTGTTGATCCTCTATCTTTTGTGGGGAAGTGAAAAAAAAAAAAAACCAGCAAATTTTTGCCCCTCGGGTGAAATTTCTGTCGAAACTTTTTTCTCGTTTGTGTGACATACTTACCATATCCTTTGCTGAGAAACAACAGCCTGCTTTTTTGCCGCCATAACTGTCCATTCGAGTTGCCCATTTGAATTTTATGGAAAACAATCTGAAACAATCACACCTCGAGAAAGTCACGGTACTGGTTCCCAGAATTTTCCTGCAGTCTTTATGCCCACCCTGTGCGTTGTGCATGGCATCAGTACCATCTGCTGTGGGCCTACCTATACGGTTGAACAGCGAGTGGCTGCATCTGTCGTGTGTGCGTTCGTTTTGTGCTTGGAATGTTGAATGTTCCCCAGCGCTGTTCAGGAACAATAATGGGAAAATAAAAAAGATTCCCAAAAATCGATCCCCATTCTTTCCAGGCTCGCACTGCGCTGCCTATCCGAACCCTGAAACTCGAGCCGAACTTGCAGAAACGGGGAACTCTGCTCAGCCATGCAGCGCAGACACTATGGGAAACCCTTTGGGGAAACGAGTAAAAATGAATTCATTATTCGCTTCATTCGTTTTCTTGTTCTTGTTTTCGTTGTTTGCCGTTTTTTCTTTTCTTTCTTTCTTTCCTTTGCTTTTCGCGAGGATATCGCATTCCCTGCATTTATTTCGCCTTCAGTTTCCTCGTTCACCGTCTTTGTTTTCCGCTACATTTAACATCAATACTGCTGTAGATACCTACGAGATAAGACGGGAGAGCGAATAGGGTTCAGCCTGACTCGTTTTTGTTCTAAATTTGCAAGGAAAGCTTGCCTGTGTCCTTTTAAAGAAATCAGATTTGCATCCATCGCGCAATAAGGCTGTAATATCGTCACGGCTTCACGCTTTCCTAATTCCAAACTGCCAAGCATTGTGCAATGCATTGGTACATAAAACTCTTCTTTTTTACCTTGTTGTTGCTCATCTGGAACCTAGAGTGAATTTGTTAAAATTGGCCACTGGATAGGTATCTTCCGAATCTGAGAAAGAAAACGCTTACGCAGATTTCTGGAACCGATTATTCCGAAGAGGTCGGTCGAGGGTCACTCTCCTCGGAATAATCCAAACCCCCGGAGGATTTCTCCGCCGTTATCGATGAAGATTCGCCCCATTTGGGTTAAAAAAATCGCACCCTTCAGGCCACTTCTTCGTTATTTCTAACTTTCTGCGCGAAGTTTGAAGGCCATCTTGTCAAATTAATGTGTTGTACGCTTGCTGCAGGATGTGATTTGTCTCAACACCCGCTGAATGTGAGAGAATGACAATTTTGTCCTGTCCGCATAACCCTCGAAAGTACACCCGTGATGTACCCATGCTCAAGCCTTGATTAATGCTTTTGTGAAGGAGATAATAGCTTTTTTAGAAATCAGCGCAGGAACATTCGGTGGTAGACAACACGCAAACACAATTGCCACAAGTTTATAGATGATCCACAGGGATTTGTCCAAAATTTGGCTCTTGGGACCCTCTGTCCCAGGCGCGAAAACAGGCCCCGCTCCCTTCGCAGATTTTGCGAGTACATGCATGCGCCAGAGCAAAATGTGCCTTCAGATCTTTTCAGGTACACACTTTAAAAAATGGCGCAAGAATTTCCTCCTACTCGGCATTTATATCACGCACTTCCCATGTCACGCCGTTCTTAAAAGATATTTCCCCCGCAGCGTTTTTCTGCCCTTCTGGAATTACACACCCAGAAGTACTTCCTTCAAAAATGTTCCAGCTACTTATCTCGCATGTGATAGGGCAAGGTTTTTTCGCTGTTAATATTTTATTTTATTTATGGCCGAACTTAAGTTTCGTTTAAAATGGGAATCTGCTTGGGATTTTTTGTTCTTTTTTTAGTACTTTGCTCTCAGCCGTCTCCTTGCACTACCTATGCTTTTCAAAAACATGAAATACGGCAAAGGGCTTCAACTTCCATTTTTCTCGTCTCTCTCCCCCTCTTCTCTGCGTGTGTGCATCCTTTCTTCTTGGTTTGAACCCGGTTGAGTGGTATTTGGGGATGTAGCATTCCCATTTTTCCTAGCAGAACACATCCACCGCCTTCAAAAAAGCCTTGTTTATGTGCAGATATAAGACCTTGTTATCTTTAACGTGGACGCCCGGTCACTCTCTGCTGTTCGGAATGGCAGGGTGAACCCTGTTGACGGCACTCACTCACAGGCGCCGCGGCTGGAATTTCTTTTAACTGCGTGAGAAGTTCCTGAGTCTGGGGATGAAAAATGAAAACGGTGGGTGTGAAATCTGCGAAACAATGCAGGTGCTTGTTGATAGCCGACAATTTTCTGTGGGGCAGCATTCTGCTAACAGTGACGATTGAACTCCAGGCTGCGCAACACCGATGTTTTTGCATTGTTTTCTTGGCTTCGTCCAAACTCGATGTTGCGGGGATGACTTTATTCCGACTGTGCCTTCACTTCTGATGAAGTTGATTGTTCCGTGGACATCCACCACATTCATTGCAAACCATGTGTTTCATCCCCCTGTATTTTAGCCATGTCGGCAAATTGGATCAACCCGCGCTCACCTGAAATGATGGTTTTTACACTGTTTTTTGATAGCTTCCTGCCCAAAGGACATTTTTTTTTTCTTTTTCGGAAAATGAGAGTTTACGCCCCTGATCAAAGATGCTGGCTCCAGACAGCAGTGGTCGGCATGTGCATTGCAGGTGAAACGTTACTCGAAATGCTCCAGAAAAGAAAGTTCAAAGTTCCACCTATTGGGCCGATTTTTTAAACGAAGCCCATCTTTTAGGCCGAGGATTCTTTTTCCTTTGTGTACAAAATTGCATTTAAAAAAGAAACAATCCGCGGCCTAAAAGATGAGCTTCATTTAAAAAATTGGCCCATTGTATTCGAAAACAGTGCGACAGCCACAGCCTTGATATGGAAGGGGAGAAAAATTTAGTCAGTTCAGTTACCTATAGGCGACGCATTTCGTTATTTTTTCGCATTAGCTTATCGGAAATGACCTCCAGATAGATCAGGCCTACAAGCCCATAAAATGTGTTGTTGAAAAACAGGAAATTAGGCAATATCTCATGACAGCTTTCCACTTGTTTGTTCTTTGAAGCATTTTCCATCTTGGAACCTCTTACCTTCCACCCCTTGTGGAGAATTTTCCATCTTGGAACCTCTTACCTTCCACCCCTTGTGGTTTCCGGCTATTTATGTTTTCTGGAAGAAATGATGCAGGCAAATAGATGGCCGTGATCGGTTTGCTCCACGCATTCAGCCAATCTTTTTCTCCGTCAGAAGATTGGCCAAGATTCGAGGAGTCGGCCCTTGCATGGTTCCATGGATCTCGCGTTCTTTAAACGACCAAAATTCGATGTCAAAGTTGCCAGCGACCTGGAAAACCTGGAAAAGTCAGGGAATTTGAAAAAAGAACCTGGAATACCTGGAAAAGTCAGGGATTTCAAGGGCGTTTGCTGCCAAACCTGGAAGAGTCAGGGAGATCGAAATGCCAAAAGGGATTTTTCCAGTCACATTACTCAGTTTGAGCCTCTGTTTTGGAACATTTGAGCCAATTTTTGTCAAAAATGCTTTTTTGCTTCTTTTTCAAAATGAATGGTTTTCATCAAGATGTGGAATTCTTGGCATTCTTTCGTGAAAATCCTGAAAATTGAAAGTTTTATGAGACATCGGGCCAGAAAAGGGCCTGGAATTTCCTGGCAACGGACCTGGAAAAGTCAGGGAATTGAGATCTGGGAAATGGCTGGCAACCCTGGATGCGGATCGAAAGAAATCCGAAGCAGTTGGTTTGTGCTTCTATGGTCAATCATACGCTTGAAAAGTCTGCGATTTTGCAAAAAACAAGGCGTCCACAGCACTGAAAAGTGGTCTGCTTCATCCAGTTGTGGCAGACAATTTTGAACGGTCCCCGTCAGGTGCATAGAACGTGAATAATTAGCCCTCACTAAGGACAAGAAAAGGATGGTCCACAAATTGCGATCTGCAAAAGCAAAAAAGGGCCTCTGAACTCGATAAATGAAAGGCAATGAATTCCCTTCATTACAAAAACCATCTACTTGTTAGGCCAACAGATCAAGCCTGACTGCCTGCCTGCCAGCCGAAATTTTCAACTCTCACGGCGGAGAGAAGGGTCCAGTGGAAAACGACTTCGGTGGAAAGATCGGTGTGAAAAGCTCGATTTTCGAATTGGTCGCCTTACATGATGGGGACTGTCGATGAAAGTCAAGAAAACCTTGTCACATTCAGGCTGAATTCGCACCGAAGTAATTTTCCACTGGACCCTTCTCTCCACTGTCAGAACCCAAAATTTCGCCAACATTTTTGACCATTTTCTCTCATTTCGGGTGAACTTTGTTGCTTCATTTTCTCAAGACAAAAAAAAGAACAAGACGTTGAAAAGGACCACAAATGTGTTGGACAAAACATCAACAATATCACTTGACAATAAACAAAAAAACGTAATCGTCAACCACAAAAGCTCCAGGTGCAGTCGGAGGTGTTTCTGAGAAGCAATCCCTCTGGATTGGAGTGTGTCACCTTCTCAGAAAAAAAAACATCACGAGCCAGATATTTCCTGCCAGAGAATCTGCACGTCTCGTCTCATTGTTGGCACAAGTGGGCCACTAGAAATTCCTTTGCTGAGCAAAAAATATCTTCATTCGGTTAATGCTTCCCATCATTATCACAAAATGAATCTGAGGTGGACTTCGGACGAGATCAAGAGTTTCCTGCAAGTAAATGAGAGTGAACGGTTGGAAGTCGACGTGGGGTCATCCCGAAGAAAGCCCAATGATGGCCATCTAGATCATTAAAACAATGAATTGTGGAGGTGAAATTTGCATCAAAGTATTCAACTTACCTTCGCCCGCGTTTATGAAACACTTGCGCTTTCGTTTTCTGCGGCCTTCTTTTCACATTACATTTTGTTTCTGTCTTTTCGTTCTTTTTACAGGAAAGTTGTCAAAACTACATCAGAATATTGGTTGTAAAGAAGCCCGGCATTCTCCTCGTATGCGGAACAAATGCTTACAACCCATACTGCTACGACTATGCAATTCAGGTGAGCGAATACACTTAACTTTGTGTCCTTTTGACTCTAGAGGGTTCGTTATTCGAAGTTTGCTGCCTACAGACACGCTGCAAAATTTCAGGGAGGAACTTCGAGAACATTATTTGTTCTGGAAGAAACATTTTAATAGACAGTGTTCCAGCTGAGAGTGACTGATAGATTTCAGCCGCTCTGAGCTGATGACTGACTGGAGTCGATATTCAAATTGCTTTCCATCGCAGTAGTGGTGCAGACAAACAAAAATTCATGTCAAGGTCTCCAATGTGAGGATGCAGTTACAAGGGGGCAGCCGACACGATGCAGGACAGAACTGCGAAGCAGAATGTGATTGGAAGCCAACCATAATCGCAACACACTCGCCTGCCGAATTAAAAAAAGCTATAGGTACCTAATTTTAGTGCGCATATTTTTTCTTATCTATTTTTAACGTTTTAGAGAACATATTATTGGCAATGGGCCGCTTCGTGAAACGCGAGTGATCTTTGCCCGCGGCTTTTTTCCACGTATTTTAAATGAGAAGATTAAAGACAACTCGCGTTTAACGAAGCGGCCCAATGTTGAGAAAATTAAGATTTCTCTTAAACGCCCATTAACGTGTAAAAAAAAACAAAAAAAAACGACAAAAACTTGGCCGATGACGCCGCGTTCCATCACTTAGGCCGGAGAGATCTCCGTTGCTTGTTTCAAAACCACCGGAGATAGTTGAGGATATTATCGATCCCTTCCCCCCGAAAACGTGGATATCCGAAACTTTTTTAACTGGTTTTAAAAAAAGCATCGGAGATCTCTCCGGCCTTAGGCATCACAAAACTAGCACAGGTATCACAAAACTAGCACATGGTGGAGAGATCAATAGTGCGACGATCAATAGGTTAGAGCAGTGTTTCGAGGTAAATTTTTGTCATTTATTCCAATGGAAAAAATTAACTATAGAAACCTCGTCGAGGTCAACATTGCCCAAAATATGTCACAACAGGTAAAAAAATATTTGTACAATTATTACGAGTACAGCATTTTTATACGGCAGGCGAGTGTGTGGCAAGTTGTTAAAATCTGCCTTGACCTGCTTCATAACTTGGTCGCAGATCCGTGGCTTGGCTGGGCTTGCCACGGGGTCGAAGAATCACTGAACAAGCTACGCACTTTGCTTTTTCAATTTTAGATTCCTTATTCTTTCCGTTGCCCAACTTCTGGAGAGAGCCTAATGTTGCCAGCGGAAAGACATTGTGTGCATCTGACCGACTCATTCCGCTAGTTCTGTCGCTAAAATTATTATCCTTACCTCGCTGGCTTTTATCAAAGTCAAGTAGGTACTTCACATCATTATGTGCTGCGCCGTTGGATGCCTACTGCCATTGCCTATACCTATCTGAAGGAGCTAGAATTCGTCTGTCAACCCAGCATAGTCAGGATAAGGGAAAGTTCCTGCCTTCTTGAATTTGATGTGAAGTGTGTGTTATGTCCTTTCCTGCTGTGCTCCTTGCCTCCACCTCCCCCTTCCTCTTGAATTCGTTTACCCGGAACTTCAACAACTACAGGGTCGAGGAATTACTTGTGTGTGACATGCAAATATTTTGTTGGTGGTTGACTTCAGGTTGTTTCTTTGCATTGCAGAATTCAAAATGTCGGTTCGCAAGGATGCAGACAATGGGGAAACTTTCATTTCACCTCGACCTTTTGTTTTTTACATTTTCAAAATAACATGGTTTACATTATATTTGATGGTTGTTTATTAAGGTTATGTTGAAAGTAATTTTGTTCGTCCCTGTACTCTGCTGGAGCCGCCTTATCAGGCATCCTCCGCCTTGTCTCCCATTTCCTCTGCACTACCAGCATGTTTAGCCGCACCTGCCTACGCTTCGAGTGCCCTAATGCGGAGGGTTCCTCCAAGTTTTCGGCTCCTGTTGGTTGCAGCCTAAAACCAAGCCTGGCAAAGGCTGATGCTGATCCTAAGTCAACTCGAGGAGCGCGGCTTCGCCTCGGCTATGCGGGCCCGTGAAATTGATCCCAGGGGACGGTTTTATCACACAGCCTGCCTAGATGGACTGCGTTCGGTGGGCTGGCGGGCAGACCAGCAGGCGGCGGGCATTGAATTCCACTCGAAGATAAAATATTTAGTTTTTTCTCCATCCAAAAGTTGCCGTCTGCAGCAGAAAAACATCCACTTTCCTTCCCTGACTTATTAAAGTTTGGCGATCTGCCCTCTCTCGTTTACTTCTGTGCCAATATCCAAGAAAAGCGCCTTGTCTCATGATGTCCTTCCTCCCCCTACCATCAGGCTACCAAAGCTATAGTGAGTTGTTTCCACTCGTTTTTCTCTCTTTCTCCCGTCAGTGACATTCAATTTACAGCGGAAGTTTGTTTTTTATTACTCAACTTGAAAGCCACATTGACGTGAAGGGGCATAAACACCGAAGTTTTAGGACACATCAATTTTAACATTTGAACGGATCAAATTAGGCCAACAGTCTCCCTCTTATTGGCTCTCTGTCAAGATCTTTACCGTATTATTTGCCCACGTGCGTGGTGGATTGACTTTAATGTGCGGAATGTGGCTATGTCGATTGTCGGAAGCAAAAAAACAATGCATCTAGGAAGCGATAGTACAAACTCTTGGACTTTGGATGGCAGAGCGCGTTTTGTGCAAGAATGCTGGAGTGGGGCCCTGTACTCGCAAGAGTTTTTTTTCTTACCAAAAGCTATCCGAACGTGACCTAAGCCTGTCCCCTCTCGAAAACCAATGCTCGCTGGGTGCCCCGGCCTGCCGTCTAAAGTCGCGGCATGGTGTGAAGCCCGCCGGATGTTTCTTGAAATGGGAGACTGTGCGAAATTTTTTTCAATCCATTCGAAGCAATTTCGTTGTAATTTAACTCGGTCGTAGCTGGCAAGCAGTCTGCCGAAAAACTCCAGGAAAAAAACTACCTATTTAATTTCGATTGAATTCAAATTCGTGCAAAATAGCATGAAAAATACTCCGGCTTGGTGGAAGCCATCAACCCGCGGATTTTTCTGATGCACATGTGTGTAAACTGCAGTGGTCTGGACAAGCAGGAATCAACTCCATTGTTGTCCAATGTTCCAGGGTAGTTTGAGCCGACATCAGGAATATTGCGTCTGTCGGTAACAGTTCCGAATACCTGCCGACATTGAACTGAACGATTTTCATCATTGCTCTGTGATATACTTATACAGCTGACTAAACCTGACCTAACCCAACCTAACCTATCCCAACTCACCTCTCCTACCCTATCCAATCCTACCTGCCTCGTCCTCATCTTCCTATCCCATTTTGGCTCCTTGAGCGTGTGCGAAAACTCGTCCAGTTCAGCTTTTTTCAGATGTCGGCAGGTCAAATCTTGTCAAACCGTTGTTTTGATGTTGAGGGCAAAAGATGCCCCATCGGAAGTTGCATTTTGAGTCACTGCATTCGTGGCCATACACCCGAGATTTGAAAAACAACTTTTCCAAAAGGAGAACAGAGGGTTTTGAATTGAATTGAAATTCTGTATTTTTTGGAGTTTCCTCCTCTCAATATTATACATGAAGTGCTGACATTCACAGTAAATGCAACAAAAAACACAACATTAGAAAAAAAGCAAATTGATAGAATAAACAGCGTTTTTGCAATGATGTCTGGCACGGCAACATGTACACGCAGTGTCATATTCTTGAGCCAACAAATTGCCTCAAGAAGGCAATAAACTGAAGCTATATGCGCACCATCCTCTCCGATAACAATATCGCTCAGATATGATACCCGATGGAATGAGCAGGCTTAAAGAAGGATGAAATTTCCGGCATTGCCATTCATCACAAGAAATCACGAAGCCTGCCCTGTAGGAGAGTTATGCTCAAAGGCTGTTCAAAAACCCTGCTTGGAAGGGAGTTCCACTCCGGGATAGTTCTATACCTTTGAACGAGAACTTGCCAATGTCTTTCTTGAAAGTTTGAGATCGGAGTTTGTAAACGTGATCTCGATGCGAGTAGAATGTTGGCATTCTTAGGAATTCAAGAAATTTTCCCCAGCCACCAATATTCGCCAGGATCAGAAACAGGCAGGTCAGGCGAGTCACTCGCCTCCTCGACTGAAGAGAATCCCAACCCAGTGAAGCTAACATAGCTGTGACACTACTATGGCGCCTATAGTCACCTACAACAAAGTATGCTGACCTCCGTTGAATTTTTTCCAGTGCAGAAATCTGGCATTCACGCCAAGGGTCCCAAGATGAGACAGCGTATTCCAGGATAGGCCGCACAAGACTGAAGTTAGCTAGCTCCCTTATTCTAGGCGGACACTTCCTGTAATTCCTTCTTACAAAATACAAAGCCCTATGTGCTTTGGAAGTAAGCATATTAATGTGTGGAGACCAATCAAGCTTGCTCGTAAGTTTAACCCTGAGATAGGTAATCTCACTCTGAGGGAGAAGTACAGACCATTCAGAATGTAATCAAACATAACATTTTCTTTCTTAGTACAAAAATTAATAAAGTTACATTTGTCGACATTCATAGCCATAGTTAGCCATAGCAGATCTGTTACACCATTCCTGAATGAGAGCCAGGGTGTTGAGATCAGAGGATGCAGGATGACAAGGGTTAATTTGATCAGAGGGTGTTGCGATCAAGGGGTTCTATGTGTTTTTTGTGCGCATCTGTGTTTGTGAGTCTGCCTCAATTTTTTTTTGAAATTCGACTTGGGATGCGGGCCCGTGAAATTGATCCCAGGGGACGGTTTTATCACACAGCCTGCCTAGATGGACTGCGTTCGGTGGGCTGGCGGGCAGACCAGCAGGCGGCGGGCATTGAATTCCACTCGAAGATAAAATATTTAGTTTTTTCTCCATCCAAAAGTTGCCGTCTGCAGCAGAAAAACATCCACTTTCCTTCCCTGACTTATTAAAGTTTGGCGTTCTGCCCTCTCTCGTTTACCTCTGTGCCAATATCCAAGAAAAGGGCCTTGTCTCATGATGTCCTTCCCTTCCTCCCCCTACCATCAGGCTACCAAAGCTATAGTGAGTTGTTTCCACTCGTTTTTCTCTCTTTCTCCCGTCAGTGACATTCAATTTACAGCGGAAGTTTGTTTTTTATTACTCAACTTGAAAGCCACATTGACGTGAAGGGGCATAAACACCGAAGTTTTAGGACACATCAATTTTAACATTTGAGCAGATCAAATTAGGCCAACAGTCTCCCTCTTATTGGCTCTGTAAAGATCTTTACCGTATTATTTGCCCACGTGCGTGGTGGATTGACTTTAGTGTGCGGTATGTGGCTATGTCGATTGTCGGAAGCAAATAAACAATGCATCTAGGAAGCGATAGTACAAACTCTACCGCGACTTTGGATGGCAGAGCGCGTTTTGTGCAAGAATGCTGGAGTGGGGCCCTGTACTCGCAAGAATTTTTTTCTAACCAAAAGCTATCTGAACGTGACCTAACCCTGTCCCCTCTCGAAAACCAATGCTCGCTGGGGGCCCCGGCCTGCCGTCTAAAGTCGCGGCATGGTGTGAAGCCCGCCGGATGTTTCTTGAAATGTGAGACTGCGCGAGATTTTTTTTTCAATCCATTCGCAGCAATTTCATTGTAATTTAACTCGGTCGTGGCCGTGGCTGGTAAGCAGTATGCCGAAAAACTCCAGGAAAAAAACTAGATACCTATTTGCTTTCGATTGGATTCAAATTGGTGCAAAATGGCATGAAAAATCCTCCGGCTTGATGGAAGCCATCAACCCGCGGATTTTTCTGATGCACATGTGTGTATACTGCAGTGTTCTGGGCCTGGGCACAGCAGGAATCAACGCTATTGTCGTCCGGTGTTCCAGGGAAGTTTGAGCCGACATCAGGAACATTGCGTCTGTCTGCACAATTTATCAAATCTTGTCAAACCGTTGTTTTGATATTGAGGGCAAAAGGTGCCCCATCGGAAGTTGCATTTTGAGTCACTGCATCCGTGTCCATGCACCCGAGATTTGAAAAACAACTTTTCCAAAAGTCGAGGGTTACGGACGGGGCATGTGGTCAAAGATTTCACAAGATGAGATATCAGAGGGTGTTGACGTGTTGATATCAGAGGATCCAGGATGACAGGGGTTAATTTGATCAGAGGGTGTTGCGAACAAAGGGTTCAGATTGTTACAGGGTTCTTATGTGTTTTTGTCCACATCTGTGTTTGTGAGTCTGCCTCAATTTTTTTTTTTGAAATGAGATTTCGCGGAAACAGACCTCGTCCACTTTTCCAACTCGCCAGCCCATCGGCCGCGATGATACACGCTACAGGTCAGTTGTTTTGGCTTGCTGGCTGCTGCCATTTGCACTGGCGAAATGTACTCGTGTGCAGTCCGAGTCTGGCTGTCAATGTTTCCCCAATGGAAGATATTTCATGAGCTGACCAGGAGACCAGCGTCGCGTTGCGAGTGGTCCGCGGGGAAATTGAATGGGCAAAACAATGTCATCTGTCATTCTGTCTGTTGGCTTCGTTGGAAGTGGACACTGCCATTTTGCGAATCGTGCCGCGGTCAACTTCCACGGACAAATGCAGTGACAGTGTGTGCCAGAAAAATCTGACGGTTCCATCGAAAAAAAATAAGCTGAGGGATGGGCATGTTTTCTCCGAAAAGGAGTTGCGGACCGGCAAAGTGTTTTGCACACATTAAAAACAATGGATTCGTTCTCTTGTCATTTTAAAATCCAATTTTGGAAAAACTTGTTGACGAGAAAGAGATTTTATCAAAAGACCTCGCTGATGGGAAGTGATTTCATCAATCGACCGCGCTACAGGTATCTCTGAAAGTGTTTGCGAATTGCTGAAACTTTGGTTGCGTATTGCTGAAACCTGAACAAAAATTCTCGTCGAGGGGGGATAGGGATAGAATGGAAAAAAAGCAATGACGTCTAAAATTACATTCCCAAAAATATCAAAATTGCTGATTTCAGTTCAGTTTTTATATTGATTTTTCTTTTTCAATGCGTTATTTTTGTGTATTTCCGAAAAGGAGGGCCAAATCGGGCTAAGGTCCCGGCCTTTCTGCAAGAATTCTTTTGTTGATTGTAAATGTGTATTTTGGAAATAAAGGCAATTCATTCATTCAATTCATTCATTCAGACAAATGCGTTGGGATTCGCTATTGTTTTGTACTGAATTCCATTTTCGCCGAACCTTTGATTAAGTGATTTTTCAAAATCTCGCGCTTTCTGGGTTTCGCTTATACAGTGTCGGAGATGACCCGTGCTTTGTTCTAGAAGGAGTCCTGTGGTGGATTGTAGAGGGCTGCCTACTTATCACTTTTTGCTCAAGCGATGCAATGTTCAGGCTTTTGCTGAGGTTTGCGACGCACCCTGCACAGTTGAGTTTGTGTTGGTCCCAAGCGACAGCATCAGGTCACACTGCAACAGTTTTTGTTTCGATGTTCCTCTTTCCATGCAGTCGGCCACTGCTGCTATTCTCCTGGGGCCCAATTTGGCCAGTCCTGAACTGCAAACTTCAATTTGCGCGGTTTTGTTGTTTTCAGGCGCAAATGCGTTGCTTGCGGAATTTTTCCTGCCGCTGATGCACTGCGGCTTTTGTAACTTTGTTTTATTTTCCATTCTTTTTTGGCTAGAAACCAACCAGGCAACTAAAAGAACCACATTTGCCAGCATTGTTTGGATTTGTCGCACGAAAAACAACAATGGCAAAGTTTATCGTTTTGTTGTGGCTTGTGGAAAGAGTTCGCAATTTGTTTACCTCAGAAAAATTCTCTGCCTGCATCCAATTTATGACTTGATTACAGACGCGAGCAATGAATAATTGTGGCCATTTTCAATGCGGATTGCGCATTTGGTCTGGCTGTGCAAGAGTGGCAAACGATGTCCGGCTTTTTTCGAGGAACTATGTCCCTCTTTTTGTCCTGTTTTTTTTCTCGAGGAACATGTTGTCCGATGTCCATGCAGATTCGGCAACAATGCAGCATGTGTATTTTTGAAACGTTCACTTCTCATTGCTCTCAGTGCGAATAAGCGAGGCCTGCGAAAAAAATGGCAAAAATGCTGCAACACTGCCAGAGAATATTGGGCTTCTCTGCAGGCAGAATAACCGCATGAGCTTAGGTGGCAGTTGATCGCAGTTGAAAGAGACAATGAAAGAGTGTTTCTTGGCATTTTTGATAGCGGAAGCACATGACTTTTGTTGTTTTTGCCTTTTACGAATATCGCAAGATGAATGCATCATTTAACAGGCCTCTTTCGATGAAGCCTATACTTCACAAACTGCTCTCCTCGACGATTGTGGTTCGGATACATTAATTGTTGCATCTTTGACACGCTACAGACAAATCGAGGCATCCGTTTTTGCTTCCTCTCCAATTTGGGAATCCTTATCAGCTCCTGTGTTCGGCACAGGCCAACCACAGTTTTGTTTTGCTTTTGGGGATCTCACCATAAATCATAACCGTTAATTGCCTGTGCGCAGTTGATAATCCCTTATTTATCTATTTTTGTATGGCGAAGGTAAATTATTATTTACGAAACGAACTGAATGGAATGGGCCCCACCAAAATAGTGGCAATCGTCTTATCTCTCCTCTCAACTTAATTCCCCTACTGTATGCTGCATCCTTTGATAATTTATTTCCCGATTTATTTTATAGTTTTCCTAAATCAGCGGAAAACGTTTCCGTTGTAACTGCCGCACACAGTTGCGTTTTGGTATTTCGCTTTTCCGTGTATGATTTTAAGTAGCCGTCCAAATTACGACGAAAATGCCAGATGATATCAATATTTACCTTGCATCCTAGAGTTGGATGTTGAAAATTGTATAGTTTTTTTTTCTTCGGGCAACCCAGTGTAAATTGAGACACCAGTGTTTATTGCGATACTGTGTTCTTGTTAAACTTTCCACACTTGGACTTCATCTACAATCTCCCGCCGCAGGGCTCCAATCATGTGGACGGCACGCAAGTTCGGAAGAGCATATTTTTTCTTTTTTGCAAAACATGCAAAACATTATGCAAACTCGTCTCGTGAATTTTAGAGGAATGCATGGGCCCGCCGAAGATGAAATGGGCCCTTCAGTTGTCAGGCAAGCACCGAAAAGCTGCCGAAAGATTAAAACAGCGGCCGATTTCCAAAACGAAGATAAATCGGCGGATCGCCTCGATCCGCGGATCGACGAGTGGTTATATGGTTGACCTCGTCATTTCCAGTATGATGTGAATCCAAATGTTTGTGGTCAATCAGATCACCACTCGTCGATCCGATGATCGCGGGGAACCGCCGATTAATCCTCGTTTTGGAAATCGGTCGCAGGTCTGTATTTTGTCCTCGGCTGCTCAGAAACATGTTTCCCGCAGCTCAAAAGGTCGTGGTCTTGTTCACAATGCTCCCTTCAATGAGGACATGACCTGCAGCAGGTGCGAATGAGAGGACATCGCAGGCAGTGGGCCAACGCAAAAATGAACAAATGAGGAGTTGGAGTGGTTGGACAGGGCAGGAGACGGCCAACACGCATTTTTCTGCGCCATGACCACTACAACAGCAGTTTTTCGTCAGAAATTCAGCTACTCAAACTTGCCCCTAACTAATCTATTGCGTCTGCAAAACGCAGAAATCTTAATCATGCGAATTGCAGCGCAGTTTGTTTGCCAGGAGCACAGCTCTCCCAAGTGCGCCGATTTCGAAAATAAATCATGGCAACACTCATTTGTTTTACAACAACCCGAACACGGCCACGTTGTCAGGAGCGCAGCTACACCGAATCGAAATTTTCACGGCATGGGTGTGCAACATGTATTTTTCTGTTCTGTTCCTGTGTTGCAGCGCTATTTGTTTATCTGCAGCTATCTTCAGAAGTTTGCCCCTAACTAATCAATAGCCTATGCAACACGCATTTATTTGCGCCACACCAGTTGCAGCGCAGTTTGTTTGCCAGGAGCACAGCTCTCCCAAGTGCGCCGATTTTGAAAATAAATCATGGCAACACTCATTTCTTTTACAACAACCCGAACACAGCGACGTTGTCAAGAACGCAGCTACACCCAATCGAAATTTTAACGGCATGGGTGTGCAACATGCATTTTTCTGTTCTGTTCCTGTGTTGCAGCGCTGTTCGTTTGTCTGCAGCTGTCTTCAGAAGTTTGCCCCTAACTAATCAATAGCTTATGCAACACGCATTTATTTGCGCCACACCAGTTGCAGCGCAGTTTGTTTGCCAGGAGCACAGCTCTTCCGAGTGCGCCGATTTCGAAAACAAATCATGGCAACACTCATTTGTTTTACAACAACCCGAACACGGCCACGTTGTCAGGAGCGCAGCTACACCGAATCGAAATTTTCACGGCATGGGTGTGCAACATGTATTTTTCTGTTCTGTTCCTGTGTTGCAGCGCTATTTGTTTATCTGCAGCTATCTTCAGAAGTTTGCCCCTAACTAATCAATAGCCTATGCAACACGCATTTATTTGCGCCACACCAATTGCAGCGCAGTTTGTTTGCCAAGAGGAGCTCACCTTCGCAAGTTTTGCATCCCTTGACAAGAGCCAAAATCCATTTGGAAATATCATGCTTTGTCAAGCCAATGCTTTCTCTTTTCTTACAATAAATAAGGCTATGGTAAAGCACCCTCTCGGATTCGAACTTGCGCCCTTCAAATCATGCATCGAGGAGAATGAAAAATTTAAAACCATTTTTGGCCTTTTTCGAGCCTGACATATTTGGAATTGTTTTTCCGGGATAACAGAATTTTTTGCAAAAACGGCCAGGATGTTCTGCCATATGTTGGGTGCATTGCGGTTTCAAACCCATTCCCGAGGTCATGTTCATAAAACCAACTGAGAGAGGAAGATGCTGCAGGATACTCAGGTGCTAGTTATTTTACCTTTTCACTTGGTTTTTGTCCTTCTTTGTGGTGATTGACTGAAGGATATTTTTCGAAGGTCTCTATTCGGTGTTACGGATTACGCTCAATTAAGCCGAGTGTTAAATCCTTATTGCACTTTCATAGATGACACCATTTTAATCCCATCTGACCTTTTCGTCGGGTTCTTTTGAAAATGAACGTCCGTTGTTTATCAGAAAGACATAGAAAATTCAGCTTCCAGGTTGTGCTCTCCAGTATGGTGATGCAACGGCTTTGAAACAAATCGATGGAATGACTCTTTGTCGTACCATGACTTCCGCGGGGATACTCACCTGAAAACAAAGAGCCCGAAATTTTGACGACGTCGTGCTTGTGATACCAAAAATTCACTGCAAAATAAACCATTTGAAAAAAGGACTTGCGGTGACGAAGGACGTTGAGCTCCCTGTGTCTTGTCATCTGCATGCTCATTTCGGTGTGCCCTCATATTTTTGCGATTTATTTCACAGTTTTCCAGATATGTCTTCGTACGTCGTTTTCAATGCTGGAGGCGTCCATGTCGTTTTTCGACGTGCACCACTGAAAGTCTTCGGACGCCAAAAATTGCTCACTCTTATTTGGTGCCTTTTTGTTCAGAATCTCTCTTCCCCCAAAGTTCATGTGAATCTGCGTGCAGCGCGACAGATCCGCACGCTTCATGGTTTGATATTAGGAGTGATCTTTCTCAGTTTCAAGATTAAAATCATGGAGTTTTCTCCTTCTTGGTTGATATCAACCCAGCACATGCATTTCATTTCGCCACAGCTCACCGCTTTTTATAATTCCTTGGAATTGCTTAAAATAAAATTAATTGTTATGAGTGTTCCAATCCCGTAATTGGTGTATGCTTTATGTCGCGCCAGTGCAATTTGTCTCTGACAGCTTTTTTACATCCTTTGAAGGACTGCGAGGGGGCGGCCACACTGAGCTGGTGTATGGAGGCGCACTCTTGGCTGGCTTGACTGCAAAGACTCACAGATTTTAGGTTTGTTGGAATTTAATAATGTCGCAGGGCTGCAATAAAAACGAGGACTGCGTGGCAATTGGACGACTGTGCGTGCTTCCAAGGGAGACTTTTGTCTGGAATTAATCTGAAATTGTTTTATTGCTGACCAGACTCGCAACACGCATTGTGGTGTTTATTTGCCCTGCGTTTCTTTCATGCATTCACTGCCATATATTCATTCGAAGTTGAAAACACTTTCTGCTGGCTGAACTTGTCGCCCTCTTTTCCATGCAGTAACACGCGTTTTATTATCCCCGGAAAGCCTTGCTTAAAATAATCGAGAAACCAAATTTTGAGGCCAAAATGAATGCCCAAATCTCAAAATTTCTTAAGCTTCTGTGGGACTCCGTCCCTCAGACCCCCTGCCAGAGTACCTGCCCTTTGGAAGCTCGCTGGGACTCTGACCCAGACCCCGTGAGGCCTGCGGTGGTATTTGACATTTGACAGCGACACTTTATTTTGGTAATGTGGAAAAATAGATCAGCAAAGGTCAGGGAAAATCAGGGAAATGGATCAGGAAAAGTCAGGGAAATGAAATTCCAAAATTGCGGGAACCCTGTTGTTGCAGGTATACATTGGAGTATATTATAGGGTCCCCGAAAATTTTTCATGGAATCCAACATCTCTTCCTTGGAATTGACTTCGTTTTTTGCTTGAAATTGCGCATTCCTGATTTCCTCCCACCTTCCCGAATCGGAACTTTTTCTTACGCCTGTATTGAAGAGCCTTCCGCTTGATCCAAACTCCGGTTGAAATGACATTTCTTGTTGCGTTTCAAATGTCGTTCGAGTTGGGAAAAATCAGAACTTTCTTCTTTTTTTCTCAAGTCTAAATCCGACATATTAAATTTAAACCTATCCTTGCGAGATGAGATGCGTTTCGCCTTCGGATTTCACATTCTCGGAATCGAGCAAAGCTTTGCAAAAGAGGATTTGGAAAGCGATGACAACATGCCAGCGATATGGATGAGACGAATATATGGAGAGCGAGCATGAGATGCATGCGAACTGGGGACCGAAAAAAACGCAGAAACCGACCGTCTGCAGCGGAGGGTCAGGGCGAAACTATAGCGGATTCTTCTGTGTGAACTCAGGCAAGGTGATCCACCAGTTCTTGTACTACCCTTTTCAAATTGCATATCTGAAAATCATGACGATCCATATCGGTAATTTTAAGGTGAAATTGAGCGGCAAATTATTTTGACCGCGGCTCGATTTAGGAAAAATAGAACAGCAGCATGCTGTAGGTTTTTTATCGCTGGCAAACGGTGGAAATTCTGTCCGCTCATGTCCCCATGCCGATCTCTCATGCGATTCCTGTCGGTCTAACTGTCTGTCTATGGGCTGTGAACATGTTCACGCAAGTTGTCAAGGTCGATATCTAGATACCTACCCCAAAAGTATGTGTATTTATGCACTTCGAAATCCCAGCAATCAACGAGCGCAGTCCTGGGGTGTGCGAGGTGCAGTGCCTCAAATGCAGCAGTCCATTTTCAAAGACATTGTTCGACTTGGAATTTATCGCTGGCCTGCTTTTTCATCGTCCTCTGATTTTCCATTGACGTCTTTTTTGTTCATCCAGGCCTGCTTGCGGTCAGCCATATGCACCCATACCTTATCCTATCCACATTCTGCTTTGCAAGTGTGGTGAAAAATTGCTTCACTTTACAGAGCTTTCAAGTCTGGATTTTTGAGGTCGCAGCAAAGCCTCTTCTGTGCGCTTATTCGATTCAGCCGCAAATCCACTGTGATTCATTTGAGTG